>CAUYQU010100317.1:0-22152 GCA_963574635.1 Cheracebus regulus
TGTGTGTGTGTGTGTGTGTGTGTGTGTGTGTGTGTGTTTGTGTGTGTGTGTGTGTGTGTCTGACTGTGATGGAGTTTTGGAGTTTTACTCTTGTCTTCCGGACTGGAGTGCAGTGGCATGATCTCTGCTCACTGCAACCTCCGCCTTCCAGGTCCAAGCAATTCTCCTGCCTCAGCTTCCCGAGTAGCTGAGATTGCAGGCATTCACCACCAAGCCCAGCTAATTTTTGTATTTTTAGTAGAAATAGCCATGTTGGCTAGGCTGTTCTCAAACTCCCAACCTCAGGTGATTCACCCACCTCAGTCTCCCAAAGTGCTGGGATTACAAGTGTGAGCCACCACGCCCAGCCGACAAATGTTCTTAATGGTACCTGGAATGGTGAATCCTTTCCAGAAGATTTTCAATTTACTTTGCCCAGCTCTATCAGAGGAATAGCTATCTATGGTAGCTATCTAGCCTTCAAAAAGACTTAAAAGTCGAAATTACTCCTTGATCCCTGAGCTGCAGAATGAATGTTGTATTATCAGGCATGTAGACAACATTCATCTCCTTGCCCATCTTCATCAGAGCTTTTGGGTGAACAGGTGCATTGTCAATGAGCAGTAATATTTGGAAAGGAATCTTTCTTTCTGAGCAGTAGGTCTCAACAGCAGACTTAAAATATTCAGTAAGCCATGTTATATTCAGCAGTTCTATCATCCCAGCTTTGTTCCATTTATAGAGCATAGGCAGAGTTGATTTAGCATAATTCTTAAGGGCTCCACAATTTTTATAACAGTAGACCGTGCACTGACTCCAATTTAAAATCACCAGCTGCATCGGCACCTAACAGAGAGTCAGCATGTCCTATGAAACTTTGAAGCTAAGCATTGAATTCTCTCCTTTCTAGCTATGAAAGTTGTAGATGGCATCTTCTTCTAATAGAAGGTTGTTTTGTCTACATTAAAAATCTATCATTGAGTGTAGCCAGGTTCATCAGTGATCTCAGCTAGGTCTCCCAGATCACTTACTGCAGTTTCTCCATCATCACTTGCTGCTTCACCTTGCACTTCTATGTTACAGAACAGTTTCGTACCTTAAACCTCATAAACCAACCTCTGCTAGCTTCCAGCTTTTCTTCTGTGGCTTTTTTACCTCTCTGAGCCTTCACAGAGTATAAGAGGGTAAGGGCCTTGCTCTGAGTTAGACTTTGGCTTAAGGGAATGTTGTGGCTGGTTAGATCTTCTATCCAGACCACTCAAACTTTCTCATGTCAGCAAGAAGGCTGTTTTGTTTCTTAACATTTGTGTATTCACTAGAGTAGCACTTTTAATTTTCTTCAAGAACTTCTCCTTTGTATTCATAACTTGGAAAGCTGTTTGGCTTATCTTGGCTTTCTATGTGCCTTTCTCACTGAGGCTCCTCACTAGTAGCTTTTGATTTAAACTGAGAGATCTACGTAGTGGGGCGTGGTGGCTCATGCCTGTAATCCCAGCACTTTGGGAGGCTGAGGCGGGTGGATCACTTGAGGTCAGGAGTTCAAGACTGGGCCAACATGGTGAAATCCCATCTCTACTAAAAATACAAAAATTAGCTGGACATGGTGGTGGGTGCCTGTAATCCCAGCTACTCAGGAGGCTGAGGCAGGAGAATTGCTTGAACCTGGGAGGCGGGGGTTGCAGTGAGCCGAGATTGTACCACTGCCCTCACCTGAGTGACAGAATAAGACTCCATCTCAAAAACAAACAACAAACAACCCACAAAACTGAGAGATATACAAATCTTCCTTTCACTTGAAACTTAGAGGCCAATTATAGGGTTATCAATTGGCCTGATTTCAATATTGTTGTCTCAGGGAATCGGAGGACTGAGGAGAGGGAGAGAGAAAAGAAACAGCTGGTCTACAGGGCAGTCAGAACACATGCCACATTTATAGATTAAGTTCTCCAACTTAGATGGGTGCAGTTTGTGGTGTCCCAAAACAATTACCATAGTAACATCAAAGATAACTGATCACGGATCACCATAACAGATATAATAATAATGAAAATGTTTGAAATATCCTGAGAATCACCCAAATGTGGCATAGAAACATGAAGTGAGCGCATGCCATTGGACAAATGAAGCTAATAGACTTGCTCAAGGCAGAATTGCCACAGACCTTCAATTTGTAAAAAACGCAATAAAGCATGTGCACCAACACAAGGCATGCCTCTGCATTCCTCACCTCACATCAGGTGCTCCCCTAGAATTCTTGGCTGCAGGGAGTCCTGTGGGAAGAAAGAGAACACCACCCCAGGCTTTCCACACAGGGGTCTGGACCTGTGTGTGAAATTCAAGAGCTCCTAAAAGCACCACGGAGGGAATGAAAAGTACCGTGCTAACGGAGCAAATAAAAGACTAACCAGCATGTGAAGCCGAAAGAAAAGGGCACAGCCGTCTTCAAACCACGGGGCTCTGGAGGCGGAATGCTGAAATAGGAGAAGTCAGGAAGGAAAACGTGAAAATCATGTTTTTAGGAAAAGTCACATTGACGCTTTTTCAAACAAATCCTCTTAAAATTAGCCTGAAGTTGAAGGTGGGATTCAATAGATTTATTGGTCACAAGAATCTGGCATCTCTGGGGAGGAGAGGGTTTCAGAGTGTGCATTTGAGCACAATTAGAACAAACAGGAATAGGCCTATTTAAACTTCATCAATGTTTATTTTAATCTTAGTCTTTATTGTGAAATAAAAGATTTATATGAAAACAGGCCAGATCTTGGGGTACAGGAGCACAGGGGTGGTATGATGCTTGTGATCAAATCAGAAGCAATCCTGCAGCTTAGCAACCTACCCAGACCTTCTCCTGTAACTTGGACAGGGAGAACAAACTGACCAGCCAGCCCAGGACCTGCTTGTTATCTGGAATCACCAATGCATCTAATCTTAGAACTGGAAATTATATCACAGAATAACCAATGTAGTATTTTCCAAGATGTGTTTTATGAAATGAGGTTTAAGTGAGATCGTCATGTCATCACTTGAGAAAGGGAGGCTATGCTGCCTGAGACTGAGACCCTATGGGTTTAATTTAAGTGGGTTTCTTCATCATGGGACTTCTCAGAGCCTGTAGCATGCTAATGTGCTTTGTGACTCTAAAAGGGTGGAGAATATGCAGCATTCATCAAACCTGGTTAACTATGAAATCCTTTCATGATTTTTTTTTTTTTTGAGACGGAGTCTCACTTTGTCACCCGGACTGGAGAGCATTGGCATGATCTCAGCTCACTGCAGCCTCTGCCTCCTGGGTTCAAGCGATTCTCCTGCCTCAGCCTCCCAAGTACCTGGGACTACAGGTGTGCACCAGCACGCTTGGCTGATTTTTTTATTTTTAGTAGAGATGGGGTTTCACCATGTTGGCCAGCATGGTCTTGATCTCCTGACCTCATTATCTGCCTGCCTCGGCCTCCCAAAGTGCTGGGATTAGAGCCATGAGCCACTGCACCCAGCCTCATAATTTTATGCATCAAGCATTCCTTGAAGCCTATTTTCACAAATGCTGGTCTGAGCCAATCCCTCCCTGTTCACAGATGCAAAGACTGAGGTAGGGATGGGGAACAGGAATCGGTCACTTCCCTGCAGCCCCTCCTCTCTTTATGTCAGCATCAGGACTATCGGGTCTCAGAACTCTCAGGTTAGTGCTCTTTTCATGTCAACATGCTGCCTTAAGAAAAATATCTGATTCAAAAGCTGGTAATTTTAGGGTTCTGTCTCCTCAGCATAATACAACTAGAGAGTTGGCAAGCCCAGGCTTGATCTCATGTGGTAAAGGTGATAAACACATGTTTATTGCACATTTACTATAGGTAGAGAACTGCACTAGTTATGGTGGAGGATTTGGAAACAAAATGACAAAAGCCCACAGAACGTTTACCATTCAGTTTGAAAAACAAAATCTTCAAGCACTCTTTAAAGTGAACATCACCATGCAAGAAAGGTGCCCAGCAGGAGTAGTGACATAATTTGGGGGACCCAGTACAAAATGAAAAAAAAATGAGATCATCTGTTTAAAAACTTTCAAGAATGCCAAGATGTGATGATGGTAGAGCATAAAGACAAGCACAGGGTCCTTCTGAGCATGGAGCCCTGGGCGCCCAAACAGGTCACATGCCCATGAAGCCCACCCTGGTGCTAAATGAGTGCTGTCAGCTGTTAGTACTCTGGGACTTGGGAAGAGGAAAATCTCTGCAGACTGAAGAGTGAGGGTCACAGAAAGAAGATGGAATTTGAGCTGCACCTTAAATGATGAGTGAACTGGGTGAGCTCACATGTGTATGTGTAGGTATGCTGAAGAAAGAAAGATATTTGGCTCATTAGCTGGGTGTGGTGGTGTGTGCCTATAATCATAGCTACTTGAGAAGTTGAGGCAAGAAGAGCTCTTGAGCCAGGAGGTCAGGGCTTCAGAGAGCCATGATTATACCACTGCACTCCAGCCTGGGTGACAGAGCAAGACTCTGTCTCATAGATAGATAGATGGATGGATGGATAGATAGAGAGATAGATAGATAGATAGATAGATAGATAGATAGATAATTAACAGCCTTGATGCTCATAAAAGATGGATGAAGAAATTGTAGAATGTCCATACAATTACACACTACTTACCAATCAAAAAAGACAAGGTGCTGATGAACAAATCTCAGATAAATTATGTTGAATAAAGTGAGGAAAAAAAAGAAAGGTATTCTAAGTGGAAGGAACAGAGTGAACGAAGACACAGTCCGAAACAAGCATGGGGTGTTGGAAGCTCTGTGAGCAGCTCTTTCAGGAACAAAGTGTCCCGGTTGAAAAGCCTTGGAACATAGAGCTGGAAAGGACAAGAATAAGCTTAGGGATGACGCAGATGCCCAGGGTCAAATGTGAAGTCAGTCCTGCAGGCCAAGGGGGATCTACCGAAGACCTGTAGTCAGAGCCAGGAGCCGGCAGCACTGAAGCAAATGAGAGAAAGTGCACAGGTGAGCCATGGGGAACACGCGGAGAGAGCCGATGGCCATGACTAAGCGGGGAAGTGGCAGGGCTGAATTATGAGGGCGTGAGGGTCAATTCGATGAGTCAACTTGGCTGGGCTCTGGTGCCCAGTTGTTGGGTCAAACATGAGTCTAGATGTTGCTGAGGAAGTATTTTCTGGATGTGATTCACATTGAAATCAGCAGGTTTTGAGTAAAGCAGCTTCTTTTTCGTAGTGTGTGTAGGCTTCCTCCAATCCATTGAAGTGGAGTTTCCCAAAGAAGAAAGAATGTTCCTCAAGGCTGCAGCACAGAACCCTGCCTGAGTCTCCACCTGCCAGCTCTGCCCTGCAGATTTTGAACTTGCAGCGCCCACAATCGTGTGCCAATTCCTTAAGATGAATCTCATAAATCTCTCTCTCCGCATGGATCCACTTATATGCAATTTTTTTCAATAAAAATTACACCGAGTGTGCGTGCCTGTCCTGCCTCCCCATCCTCCACCCCCTCTACGTCTGCCATTCCTCAGGCAGCAGCACACAGCCACCTGCTCCTCCCCTTCTGAGCTTATTCGATGTGAAGACAATGAGGGTGAAGACCCTTATGATGATCCAGTTCCACTTAATGAACAGTAAATATATTGTCTCTTCCTTCTGCTTTTCTGAATAACGTTCTCTTTTCTCTAGCTTACTTTATTGTAAGAATACAGTATCTAATGCACAGTACATACAAAATATGTGTTCACTGACTATTCTGGTCAACAGTAGGCTATTAGTAATTAAGTTTCTGGGGAGTCCAGAGCTATACACAGGTTTTTGACTGTACAAGGATCAGTGCCTCTAACCCTTACATTGTTCAAGGATCCACTGTACATATGCCTTCACAGCCTGTTGGTTCTGTTTCTCTGGAGAACCCTGACAAATACAGATGGTGAGTATGAGATCTGGAAGTCAAACGGCGTGGAAGAGACCCGGCCGAGCCGCATCCGGTGACTGACGGGCTGTGAGAACTGAGCCAGAGGGAGTAAGTGGCAGCATTTTCAGCATCTGGAGCTGGGCCAGCTGAGAGAAGAACCATATTGTCAACAGAAACAAAGGATGTCAGGAAGAAGGGATCGTTCTGAGGTCCAGTGGGCAGCTGCAGAAACAGCAAAGAGATTGACTGACATGGGTGCTTTTCATCTAACAGCTCAAGCACTTGAGTAGTGATCGTTCTCTGCTGAACCTAAAGCTACTGATTTCATCATAGCTGCTATTTCTGACAATAACTATTTCGTGGGACACCGACAAGAGTCACACTCCCTCTGCCTCACTAAGCCCAGAAATTTCTTTCAAGTCTCGCTGCAGCTGAGATCATAGCCTGACATTAACAATGAGAAAGGGTGCTAACACTTAAAGCACCTTTGATTTTCTCTTCGTGTCCCCTTTTCTTTCAATTAAAAGAACAAAGGATTGAGGTAGAGTTTTGAAGACCCAGCATGTGTGCCAGCGCAGGAGGAGGTCACTGTTTTACAACCCATTTGTCATCCCTGCTCAGTGCCTGGACTGAGCTGATATTTTTCTCAGGATTGCGAGTTTTGAAGCTCATGTACAGAAGTATTTCGTGGGTAATGCGGGTATCTGCGTATCAGAACCAAAATGAAAATGAAGCAAAGCAAAAGGCAGTACAACAGAGAATAATTAATATTCCTTAGGAAACGTGAAATGAGGGAAAACAAACGATTAATTCTCTCAGTATTGATTTAGAAGATTACCTGGGCTGTTTAGAAAGGTCATTTTTGTTTGCATGTGCATCTTAAAACAAATGAGGGGGTGGAAGTCTCTATTTTTTAAAAAATGTATGGATTAGCAGACTGCATTTTAAATAACAAAGGCATGCAGATTTTCTAGTTTTTAAAGGGACAATTTGGCAAGCATTGTTATTCAAAAGAAGCATAAATAGAAAATCCTTTTTTACTCTCCCAAAACCATGTGATTGTCTGTAGCAGTCTCAAATTATATAAGTACTTGAATTAATAAATACATCATTTAACTTCTCCAGTTTGTGTTTCCTGAAGTGAGGTTTTCAGCAGTAGGTCATTCCCAAGTGCAACTTATTTACTTCTGAAGTTTTCCTATATTTTCCCCTCCAACCCCTACTTCCTGAATATGTTCTAAATAACATGATAGTCTGAGACTTACTTATGTGACGTGTGTCAAAACCTTTATCCTGTTCACGTCTTTTTTCCTAGATACAGCCCATTCCATTGAAGTTCCTCTTAAAATCTCCCAAATTCATATATGATACCTTTTTTTTCCAAGATGGAGTCTCGCTCTGTCACCCAGGCTCAAGTGGAGTGATGCTATCTCAGGTCACTGCAACTTCCACCCCCTCCATTCAAGCAATTCTCCTGCCTCAGCCTCTCCAGTAGCTGGAACTGCAGGCATGTGCCACCACACCCAGCTGATTTTTTGTATTTTTAGTAGAGACTTGGTTTCACCATATTGGCCAGACTGGTCTTGAACTCCTGACCTTGTGATCCACCCACCTCAGCCTTCCAAAGTACTGGGATTACAGGCATGAGCCACCGCACCCGGCCCAAATATGATGCTTTATAAGCTGCCTGTCCAATGTGGACTTTGGCTTCTATTAATATACACACTATACATCTGAAAACAGAAGCTAAATGTAGATTTGCTGTTTTGCCAGCCTTATTCTTTTTGTTGGCTCTCACTAATCTCTTTGGCAATATAACATAGTGGCTATAGTCAGATAGAACTGAAATTGATTTTTTTCCTACTCCTTAATAATTATATGATGCAGAACAAATTATTTCACATCTTAAATTCCATTTGCTCATCTCTACCACTGGGCTAATAATACGGACCTCCTACAATTGTTAGGGAGACCAAATGGGTTGCTAAAAGAGACCTAGCACCATAACTGCAGCATGGTTACTGCTCAGTAAATTGTAGCCATTAGGTTTGATGACTAGGAAACCTTTTTCCTTTCTTAATAAGTTGTTTAGGTCAATAGATAAGGGGAATGCCAGAGGCACTACTGCTTATTTACTCTCCTTGGCAAAGATTTCATAAATCCCCTAGGTTTGTCCTCAAACATATGACCTGGTCAGCAGTATAGCGAGGTAGACAGCAACAGTGGTTACTGCCCTGGTCAAGGGGCATGGACTAGTGGCCGTGTCCCTTGAAGTGAAGTCTTCAATGCCATAGAGCTTTATTCTACATCTAAACCTTACTGCTCAAGGTTATTATCCATGGTCATACCTGGAAGGCAACTGACCAAATTTGTAAATGGAGTAAACCTGGAAGATAGTGCTAAAACTTTTTTTTTTGGAAACAAGACTTAAAGAAATTTCATGAGTTAAACATACCTATGATTGCAAAAAGAAATTGAATGGAGGTGTGAAAATAAATGAAGGTCTCTTACAGGAGAGTAAGTAAAGGCAATTGTGTTTGTCAATTTGTGTGCTGCTTTAAAGGAATACCCGGGACTGGGTAATTTATTTTAAAAAGACGTTGAATTAACTCATATTTTGGCGGCTGTATAGAAAGTGTGGTGTCGGCATCTGCTTCTAGTGAGGGCCTCAGGAAGCTTACAGTCCTGGCGGAAGGTGAGGGGGAAGCAGGCACATCAATGGCAGGAGAGGGAGCGAGGTCGAGAAAGGGCAGCACTCTTTTAAACAGCTCTCGCAGGAACCAAGAACTCAGTCTTCGCCAGGGGGATGGTGCTAAGCCACTCATAAGGGATCCACCTCCATGACCCAAACACCTCCCACAAGGCCCACCTCCAACATTGCGGATGCCATTTCAACATGAGATCTGGAGGGAACAAACGTTCAAATTATATCAGCTCTGTATTCACAGCTTGCTCTAGCAAGTCAGTCAGCCGCCATTGCTTAAGTTTGGCAGAGACTCAAAGGCAGGCAGAGGAATGGGAAAGCTTCACAGTGGAAAACAGGAAGGAAGGTTTCAGGTGCACCCTCATTGGAGGCTGTTGGATGGGGAGGCCATAGGTGGGCTAACCAGCAGTGAGGAATCCTACGTGATAGGTTATGGGAGCATATTTGGCTTTCTCTAATTGGTCCTAAATTGGAAGCGGGTCATGGTGGTGGAGCGGGGATGGGTGGGCAAAAATGAAGGAAGCTGGCAGTTACTAATCAAGTCCTGCTCATTTGGAGCCAATTGCTATAAGGGTTATTGTTTGGCTTTCTGGAATCATTGCTACAGATAGTCGGTTGGCTTTCTGGACTAGTTGCTACAGATTGTGTGTCAAAGTTCTATTTTTGTATATGATCCAGCTATTTTCCATTTGTATATTCGGTCTCCTGGGTAAACAAAGCACCCCTCTCACACCCTGCAGCATCCCAACCTGCATCCCCACAGGCTGGTTCCAGAATCTCAGCTAAGTGTCAGAGGCCTGTATTCGAACCAGGATGGGCCAGGCACAGTCACTCATGCTTGTAATCCCAGCACTTTGGGAGGCCAAGGTGGGTGGATCACCTGAGGTTGGGAGTTTGAGATCAGCCTGGCCAACATGGAGAAACCCTGTCTCTACTAAACACAAAATTAGGCGGGCATGGTGGCACATGCCTGTAGTCCCAGCTACTTGGGAGGCTAAGGCAGGAGAATCGCTTGAACCTGGGAGGCGGAGGTTGTGGTGACCCAAGATTGTGCCATTGCACTGCAGCCTGGGCAACAAGAGTGAAACTCCCTCTCAAAAAAAAAAAGAACCAGGATGGAATGTCACCTGACCACCTGACTATGGGTTAATTACGTGAAATCCCCACACCTAATTCAGTGCCTCACATTTACCAGATGCTTTAAAAATTTGTATTAAATGAAGGCATGAATGTACAAACTAGAGTGTGTTCAGTAGCCATATAAAGCTTAAAGCTGAATCATAGGAGAACTGGAATTAAATAATGGAAATTACAGGAGAAAGGATTTACATCAATGTAAGCAAGAATTTTCTGACCCTAAAGTTGTCTAGTGATGGACGGCCATCCAGCCTCTCTTGAGTTAGCTCCATGTGAAGGGCCTGGGCTGGATGGTCACTTCCCAGGGATTCAGTGGAGGAACTGTTGTAGGGACGGAAAATAGTTCAGCATGACGAGGCTGTATGATTGAGGGCAGGAAAGATGGCAAATGTTAAAGTAGCTGTGGTTTCTTCATCAAAGCTTACGCCTTGTAATAAATGTGAGCTGACATCATCACTATTATTATTATTATTCATAACCCTCAGCAAATGTCAGGGAGAAATAAGGACTCCTCTACTTCCTCATTTTACTTAGGGACCACACACCGAAGGACCTTGCCACACACCACCCTCTTTTTATTTTGGATACAGAGCCTTACTCTGTCACCCAGGCTGGAGTGCAATGGCATGATCTCAGCTCACTGCCACCTCCACCTTCTGAGTTCAAGTGATTCTCCTGCCTCAGCCTCCTGAGTAGCAAGGATTACAGGTGTGTGCCACCATGCCTGGATAATTTTTATATTTTTAATATAGAGACGGGGTTTTGGCATGTTGGCCAGGCTGGTCTTGAACTCCTGACCTCAAGTGATCCGCCTACCTTGGCCTCCCAAAGTTCTGGGATGAGCTACAGCACCCGACCACACACCCACTTTTTATATTGGGTGTAGTGACAGAGCAGTGACCTCCCACAAAATCTGTTCCACACCAATTTGTTACCTTTTCTGACATTGCCCTCAAAATGGTGGAGAATATACTACTTATTATGAAAATAATGCAACAAAATACCACTTTAAACCATGGAAATTTTCAAAATAATATTGAGGTAAAATTCCAATTGGCAGAACTTGTTGAATACATACACAGATTTTGTTTGCTTTAATAAAAGTTTATTAAGAATGCTTTACTGTTATTCAGGAGGCTAAGGTAAGGAGATCGCTTGAACCCAGAAGTTTGAGGCTGCAGTGAGCTTTGAGTGCACCACGGCACTCTAGCCTGGGTGACAGAGCGAGACCCCATCTGTAAATAAAGAAATAAATAATACACAAATAAATAAAAGGTTTCACTGGATTTCTTTGGGATCTCCATCAGACCTAGGAAATGCATTTATTTTAACAACTATACTAACAAAGATTCACTTAGGTGATGTTGTTACCCCATTTTTCTTACTTCCTCACTTTCATATTTTAATTGGAAAAAATTGGAATGTATGTCTTGATGCAATGACTTGCAAGAATATTACTCTTATGCCCATAAATCATTCTGCATACATCAAGTGTTACAGCTCAAGCATCTATTATCATAATTAGCTGTCATTCAGTCCTTTATTGTTGAATTCACCAACACCAGTTCTGTCATATTTTTAAAAACCTCTTCTGGAGCTTTGATATCCTCAGCAACTTGTGTATAGAAATTTAGCCTCATTGCCCCATGATAACATGGCCTTCTTAACCCCGCCCACCAACTGCTAAATTATTTCTGTGTTGTTTAGTCAAAGTTGATTGTACTGTATTTGGACTGCAAGAACTGCCTGAAAATACTCCTCCACTTCTGAATTGCCTGAGATGTTAGATATATTTGTTCTAGAATAGTTGGCTCTGAATTCATCCTCAGAAGCCTGTGGGAGAAATCATACTTCTTAATAAAGCAAGATGAAGATAAACCACACACATGCATTGCATGTTAATAGGCTCATAATTTTGATTAAGAGCTTTGTACTTTTTAGAAATTTTCCGTGAACACTGTTTCATTTAATCTTCACTGTAGCCCTGTGCGATACGCAGGACAGGCTTCAGAAGCCTCATGTCACAGATCAGGAGGCTGTCTTCAAGAGGCTAATTGAAGAATGTCCTGGAATTATTCCATCAGTTAACACCACAGTTAGGACTATACTGAAACTTCTGGTTTGTGCAACACTGTTATTGCCTGTGCCACGCTGTTTCTCTTAATAATTGGCTAAATCAGTGATGTGGCTATATAGTAACATCCCACATACACAGCAGTACCCCAGAGATCTAGAGCTTCCATAGCTGAGAGCCTTCTTTAACTGGAATTCAACCAAGAACCAAAAAGTATGCAAAAAGACCTTGCACAGCCAAGACTTCCCAAAGCAACTGCCTTTTACTTATTGGAGCAGACTCTAGGGCCTTACTCAAAATCTTCTCATTCTTAGACTCACCACAGCTTTTTGAATTAAGTTCCAAGCTCATGGCTGATAAGAAGTCACAAGTCAGAGAAAAAAACATGCCCAGACAAGTGAGAGCTGTCCACAAAGCAGGAATAAGCACACTGACCACTGAAATCAACACAGGAATTCTGGAATGGAGACATTCCTGTACCAACAGGTCTAAGCCACCCCTCATGCCTCGCAGCAAGCTGGCCAGCTCCAGGGGCCCCCAGCCTTCAGCAAGACTGTGGCTTTCCTTTTAGGAAAAGGAAAAGTCTATTTACTCACTGCTGCCAGTTCAGGACAAGAGAAATGTGATTGAACGTTTTAGAGAGTGCTTCATCAAAACAGCTTGAAGGTTTTGTCTGCAGACCAGTAAACTCTTAGCTCTGGGCAATTTGCATCTTTAAGGCAGCACTGCAGCAGGATTCATAAGAGTCAAGATATGGAATCTGCTTAAGTGTCCATCGGTGAAGGACTGGATAAAGAAAGTGTGGTGTATACATACACGATGAAATACTATTCATCTGTGAAAAAAAGAATGAAATCGTGTCTTTTGCAGCAGCATGGATGGAGGCCATTATCTTAAGTGAAAAAATTCAGACACAGATAGACAAACACCACATGTTCTCACTAATAAGTGGAAGGCAAATACTGTGTAGACATGGAGGCGGAGTGTGGAATGATGGACAGGGAGGTGGAGTATGGAATGATGGACAGGGAGGCAGAGTGTGGAATGATGGACAGTGGGAACACGGAAGGGTGGAAGGTGGATGGTGGGAGGTTGCTTGGTGGGTACCTTGCATGTTCCTTCAGTGGATACACTGAAGGCCCTGATTTCACCACAATGTAATAAATCAGTGTAGCAAAATTGTACTTCTACTGGCTGGGTGTGGTCACTCACGCGTGTAATCCCAGAACTTTGGGAGGCCTAGGCGGGCAGATCACTTGAGGCCAGGAGTTCAAGACCATCATGGCCAACATGGTGAAACCCCATCTCTACTAAAAATACAAACATTAGCTGGGCATGGTGGTAGGTGCCTGCAATCCCAGCTACTAAGGAGGCTGGGGCAGGAGAATCGACTGAACCCAGGAGGCAGAGGCTGCAGTGAGCCGAGATCACGCCATTGCACTCCAGCCTGGGTGACAGAATGAGACTCTGTCTCAAAAAAAAAAAATGTTTTATCCCATAAATATATACAAATTTTAAAAATAATAAAATTTTATAAAATAAAGCAATGCTGTCCAATAGAAATATGCCCAGGCCATGAATATGAGCCACATATGTAATCTAAAATTTATAGCTGCCACATAAAAATGCAAAAAGAAACAGGAAATTAACTTTCACAGTATTTTATGTAGTCTAATATCTCCTGAATATCATTTTAACATACCATCAGGACAAAACAATAATGAGACATTTTATTTATTTTATTTTTTTTTCAAATGACTTTTCAGAATCCAATGGTTATTCCACACAGCACATCTCAGTTCAGACAGGCCACATTTCAAGGACTCAAGAGTGAGCTGTGACTAGTGGCAATCTTGTTAGCACAGGTCTAGGGTGAGTCTTTCTCTCTTTCTAATTAGAAAGCAGAATATGGTTTCTTTTTTCTAATTTAATACACAAACCCAAAGAGCTAAAGTTTTTACTATGATCAGCAAGTTTTATAGCAAGCAACCAAACCAATTTGAGTTGGAAGGACTGGTCGCTGGGGAGTTAACTTCTACTGCAGAAGTCAGGTTGTCTCCAGTTCTGCAAGAGTTTCAGGACTTTGAAAGCTGCAAAAGCATTTCATGCCCTTTAACACACCCTCCTGATGTAAATTGCTTGTTTTTACCTCCAAATGTATGGACTAGAGTCTTCCTTCTTATAAAATGATCGTGATGTCATTCTCAGAAGTCAAACACTTGTCATCTTTATCTGCCAAGAAATTCCAGCAGGGAGCATCTCTAAAACACACTTAGTCTGCTGCAAGCTAGTGTCATTTCCCTGCTACAAGTATCATTTCCCTATTATTTTCATTGGGAAAATGAAAAACATTCATTCAGTCAGTCGCTCAGCAAGGATTTATTTAGTATGTGCTTTGTGCCAGGCTCCACTGAAAGCAGTAGGGGTACAATGAGGCCGAGGGTGTTTTCCTTCAACTGCTCACATTATACTAACAACATAAGCAAGTAAAAAAATATATAATACAATTTAATAAGTGTGTAATTACCTGTAATCCCAGTACTTTGGGAGGGCGAGGTGGTTGGATCACATGAGTTCAGGAGTTCAAGACCAGCTTGGCTAACATGGTGAAACCCTGTCTCTACAAAAATACAAAAATTAGCTGGACATAATGGCAGGTTACTGTAATCCCACCTGCTCAGGAGGCTGAGGTGGGAGAATTACTTGAACCCAGGAGGAGGCAGAGGTTGCAGTGAGCTGAGATCACATCACTGCACACCAGCCTGGGTGATAGAGCAAGACTCTGTCTCAAGGAAAAAAAAAGAAAAGAAAAGAAAAGAAAGGTGCAATTAATTCAGATCAGGGGAAAGTCAGGGAGGAAGTGATATCTGAGCTGAAGCTAGAAGGATTCATGGAGAGGAGCTGATTGAAGAAAGGGGAGAAAGGTTTTCCTTTGCACAGACGTGAAGTGGTTTGTGGTTCAGAGAAAAGGCAGTCAGTCACCTGTGTGGCTGGAACGTACAATGCCAGCTATGAGTGGAGAGAGAAGACAGAGACATTCTGTGGCTTGAGTGTCATTCAGAGAAGCATGGACTTAGCCTGAAGTTCATGGACAACCTTTGAGAGGTTTAGTCAGAAAAGAGGCAGCTATCAGGAAATGGATGGAAAAGGGCTGAGACGGGAAGAAAGGAACCATTTAGGAAGTCCTGCAGAAATAGATCGGGGTAGGGTGAGTTTTTGATCTAAGTCCAGTGGCGATGGGGAAGAGTACGAAGGGAGGGTCCCTCTGGGCTGGCTGAGCTGCCCCAGGCTGGCTCATTACCTGGCCTCAACCTGCATTCCTCATTGTCCCATATCCTCTGAAAGAAGCCCAAGACTGAGTCAAGAGGTTAGCATCAGCCCACATGCCTCCTACTTGAGAATGGGTGTTTTCTCAGGAGGCTGAGGTGGGCGCCGAGTCCAGCCTGGGTAGTGAGTCCCTGTCCCTAAATAATATAATAATACTTGGAGGAACATACATCATTCCATTTCTGTAAACAAAGCCCCCAAATATGTAGGAGCACACAGATGTGCATGTGTACAGACGTGGGCAGAAATGAGTCTGGAAGGATAGACACCAAACCGTTCACAGTGATCACTTCTGGAATAGGGAGCAGAGATGGGGCAAAGGAGAGCTTCCTATTTCTACTCTACAGACATCACATTGCTTACATGTATTTTTTTGTAAGTGTACAGTGAACACATATATTTAAATGTAGCTATAAAGAGTTAATTGTAATTCAATATATTGTATATAGCATCATAAGCATTTAGTATATATGTGTCATACATGCATATGTACACATGTATACAATTATATATGTGTATATATACATTGTGTGTATGTGTGTGTGTGAGACACCGTGATAGAACTATACTTGCAATGAGAAATTTTTAGAGCCTTATCCTATACATAGAGGGTCCATCATCAGATACCTTTCTGATATGTTGAGCCCCTAAATAATAAGTGCCACTGTAATGCTGACCCAGACCTGAAGCTACAGGGTATCAGTTATAAAACAGAGTTGGGTTCATTCCACCTTCCCCACAGGGCACTATAATGTACTGACAGCGTGTGGGAGGAAGATTCCATGGGAGTTCCTGCAATACTTTCACCATATATAAAACAGACACAACAGTTTCAGGTTGGTTTGTTAACAACAATTCAAAGGTTTGATTTGCCTTCTAGCTATTGTTTTGTTAAATATGAAAGTCAAATTCACTTCAATTCACTTGCTCTGTCTAGGTAACATTTTAGCCTTTTGCCAGTCCTCACCCCAAACCAAACCAATAACAACAGCAAAAATAGCTCAGACAGTTTTTACCTCTTATAAGCATCTTACTCTCCACCTCAAGCCTGTCTGGTTCTCATTTAGTTTACTTCTGTCCATCCCCCTTACATAAGACACATTTTCATGACCCTTCTTCTCTTTGGCCCCTCGCCTTGGCCACTTGGGTTTCCGTCATCTTTGATAGAAATGAGTCAACTTTTCAACCAAAGATGATTGGATAAATAAGGACTCAAAGGTAAGAGTTAACTTTTACCTTTGAATCCTGATTTACCCATTTCTAAACTTAAATCCTTGAACAAAAAGAGGATTTACAAGATGGTTCCTCTTCTTCCCTTTATTTCATGTTCAGTGATCTCAGAGGCATTTTTCTTGGAGAGAGATGAAAGCAGATTTTCCTGAATTCCTGTTATTCCCCTGTGGAGTAGAGGTCCCCAGATGGAAGCCTCCCTGAAATGCACAGGCACACACCCATGGAGGTGGCTGAGGAGCTGGCTGGCCTTTGATCCTTCTCGCACTCTGAAAATGCCTGCCAGACAGCCTCAGAGATTGCATCTAAAACAGATGGAAAATGCCATGTTTAAGGCAGCCTTAAGTGTTCTTATTTTCAAGTTATTTTTAGTCCGTATTGTCAGGCTCTCTGTGTCACTTGGCATTTACATCCAGCACTAAGAGAAAAGGGGAGATGGTTAAAGAGAAGAATGTTTCATCAGTTAAAATAGAAATATCCAAGTAGAAGAAACAAAAGAACAGGTAGGTAAGGCCTTGGGACATTTTCTGAGGGAAAGAAATGCATGTGGGGAGCTCTGTTCTCTTTACCCTCTGAGACTGGAAACCCCACATAGAATTCTCAGAGGTGGTAAAGGACAGAAACAAAACGCTCCATATGCAGAACTCTCCAGGACAGTGTCCTGCACCACGGCCAGCCCTTGCAGGCACGTTTAGGTGATGGGTGGCTCACTTCTGCCTAAGCCGTTTATTCCTCAGTTTCTCTTTTTATTAGAAAAGTCTTCCTCAGTGTTGATCACAAATCTGCCTCCCAACCCTTCCATTGTTCATCCAAGTTCTAGAACACACATACTTTTTTCCTTGTTATCTCTGTTTATTTTTTTATTTCCATAGGTTTTTGGGGAACCAGTGGTATTTGATTATACGAGTAAATTCTTTAGTGGTGATATGTGACATTTTGGTGTTCCCATCTCCCGAGCAGTATACACTGAACCCACTTTGTAGTCTTTTATCCCTCACCCCCTTCCCACCCTTTCCTCCTGAGTCCCCAAAGTCTTCTATGTCATTCTTATGTCTTTGCATCCTCATAGCTTAGCTCCCACATGTGAATAAGAACATAGGATGTTTGGTTTTCTACTCCTGAGTTACTTAACTTAGAATAAGAGTCTCCAGTCCCATCCAGGTTGCTGGAAATACCATTAATTTATTCCTTTTTATGGCTGAGTAATATCCCATCATATATATGTCACTTTTTTTTTTGAGATGAGTCTCTCTCTGTTGCCCAGGCTGGAATGCAGTGGTGCCATCTTGGCTCACTGCAACCTCCACCTCCAAGGTTCAAGCAATTCTCTGCCTCAGCCTCCTGAGTACCTGGGATTACAGATGCCCACCACCATGCCCACCTAATTTTTTGTATTTTTAGTAGAGACAGGGTTTCACCATCTTGGCCAGGCTGCTCTTGAACTCCTGACCTTGTGATCCTCCCAAAGTGCTGGGATTACAGGCATGAGCCACTGTGCCTGGCCTCACAACAGTTTCTTTAGCCACTCATTGATTGATGGGCATTTGGGTTGGTTCCACGTTTTTGCAATTGCGAATTGTGCTGCTGTAAACGTGTGAGCAAGTATCTTTTTCGTATAATGATGTCTTTTCCTCTGAGTAGATACCCAATAGTAGGATTGCTAGATCAAATGGTAGTTCTACTTTTAGTTCTTCAAGGAATCTCCACACTGTTTTCCACAGTGGTTGCACTAGTCTGCATTCCCACCAGCAGTGTAGAAGTGTTTCCTAGAACATACATGCATATAAGTCCTAGCAAAATCATGACAATATATACCTTAAAACTTGTGAGTATCCGATGCCTACCATGTCAGAAAACAGAAATGTGATAACCCTCATGTCTGGGACAAGGCATTCCCAGGGTTACCCCTTGGCTTAGTGACACCAGGCAGGTAGAGGAGCTTGCGTTAGCTAGATTGCCCATGTGACCATATATGCCCATGGCCAGAAGTCAATGCAGATGGATTGAGGCGCTATTTTTTGGTTAAATATTCAAAAGATGTATTTTGTTTTTTCTAAGTAGCTCCACAGTTCGTTAGCCCCTTGGAAGATAAAATGTAGGTGAAATAGTTTCACAGCATGTACCCTGACAATGAAGACTTTGGAATGGTAATCATCCTGTCATTGGTCTCCACTTAGTTTATAAAACATTTACTTTTGCATTAATTTATCTGATCCTCCCTTAGCCCGTGAAGGAAACAGGGGCTGTTATGACTCCTGGGGTCACAGATTTGGGGCTGAGATCCGGCAACACTGAACGGCCAGTCCAAGGTCATGGTGCTAAGATGTGGCTAAACCAAGACAGCTGCTCCGGTCTATGGAGAATGCACCTGATACTCGTCACACAGACGGCACCCTAATGAATAGCTCTGAGAGTGATAGCCTGTTGTTCTGATTATCAAACGTGGTCTATAAGGAATGAACAATGAGACAAATGCCTGCTTTTGTCTCAATGCCGGAAATAGTCACACCGTGAAGTCGCAGCCCCTGGCTGTGTGCCCTTGGCAAAGGGAACCCCTCTGTGGAGAGGTTGCTCTGTGTGTGGCCACCCTCCTCCATGGGTCTTTATTGCACTCTCTGAAGCCACCCTAAATCTTCAACTTTTCTCTTACCACTCTAAGAACTCAGCCAAAAAAAAAAAGCCTCCCTGAATTCTCAGTCTCTCCCTAAGCAATGCAAGATTTTATGAGAATTTCCAGAAAAGAAAAGCAGTGAAAAATTATTTTTACTTTTATCTAGATTATATTCAGTGACTTACTCATTTTATCTATATCATGCCAGACTTTGGAGATCAAAGTAGGCCAATAATAAAATATAGCTCCTGACCAGGCATGGTGGCTCACACCTGTAATCCCAGTACTTTGGGCGGCTGAGGTAGGTGGATCACCTGAGGTCAAGAGTTCAAGACCAGCCTGACCAACATGGAGAAATCCCATCATTACTTAAAAAAAAAAAATACAAAAAATTAGCCGGGCACAGTGGCACATGCCTATAATCCCAGCTACTTGGGAGGCTGAAGCAAGATGTCAATTGAACCCTGGAGGCAGAGACTGCAGTGAACCAAGATCATGCCATTACACTCCAGCCTGGGCAACAAGAGTGAAACTCCATCTCGAAAAAAAAAGCATATATATATATATATATATATATATATATATATATATATATCCTGCCTTCAGTGAACTTACAGTTTGAAGGGAGAGTCAGAAAACAAGAAAAACAAAGAAATAAAATAAGTCCGGTGATAGATGGACTAAATAGAATGGAATAAACAGGGTGTTGTAATAAAGGAGGTAGGGATCAATTTCATCTGCCATGGTTGTAGATGTCTCTGAGGATGTGGTACTGAGACCCAAAAGATGGAAAGGTTCAGCTATGAGAGAAGAGGGGTTTTGAGGGGACGGGGGCAGAGAGAGAATTCCAGGAAGAATTAAGTGGCCTGCAGAAGGCCCAGAGAAGTTTTCCAGCTTGGTTTACCCTAGAAAAGACTCCTGCGACTAAGACCAATAGGTAGGCTGAAGGGGCAGGAAGAGACCCCAAGCATTCCCTCTTCTAAATTCTTTTACCTCCTGGCAATTGCGTGGCCTGCATCCCATCCCCTTCTTCCTGCTCAAGAACTTCAACATCTCCAGTACTTGAGGAAACCCACCTAATCAGTGTCTGTTCCACCGACTGTTCTGTCCGTGTTACATAGTCTACAGTTAAAATTACCATCCTTTCTTATTTGCCTAGTTTCTTAGAAATATTTTCCTACTTTTTTGAGAAAGTGTTGGAGGAAAATGGTTTTTTTGTTTGTCCGTTTTTCCAAAACATGCTGTGATAAGACACAGCGGGGATTTATTAGTTTTCTTTTTCTCCCTGAAGCCATCCTTCCTGGAGCTTTTATTGGAAATGCAATGGAGAGTTTAAATTAGTTAAGAAGTATCTAATCACAGGTATGATCACTCTGGCCTCCTCCTGGAAAAGGGGACAACTATGGGAATAAGGTGTGACCAGAAAGGAGACTCTCGCCAGCAGGGTGACAAGTAGTCGTGAGGAAGGAGAAGGGGTTTGCAGTCTACCTTTGAAGGCAGCATCCAAAGGACCTGTTGAAACTGCATGCTTGGGCTGGAGAAAGAGAAACGTGGGCAGCCTTGGAAGGTGATTGGTAATGTCTCAGATGAGGAAAGTGGCTGATGGGGACCAGGCTAGAAATTTTAATTATAGGGATACCCACAAGGAATTTAAGAGCCAATGCCTACTAGACAGTTAAATATACAGGTTTGAAGCTCAGGGGTGAGACCTGTGTTAGCTTATAAAGCTGAAACTCATTCAGGGAGGTAGACAGCTGCCTCACCCTGGCACAGCCATACTGGTTGTGCATCCGCTGCTGTCTGCCTGCTTGGCAGTGCCCAAACCAGTTAGTTGTTTCTGGGAAGGTGCTGGAGAGAGTGTCTCTTTTTTTTTTTTTTTTTTTTTTTATACCGGGTTTTGCTCTTTTGCCCAGGCTGGAGTGCAGTGGTGCAATCTCAGCTCACAGCAACCTCCACCTCCCAGGTTCAAGTGATTTACTCAGCCTCCTGAGTAGCTGGGATTACAGGCATGCTCTGCCATGCCCGGCTAACATTTGTATTTACAGTAGAGATAGGGTTTCACCATGTTGGCCAGGCTGGTCTCAAACTCCTGACCTCAAATGATCTGCCCGCCTCGGCCTCCCAGAGTCCTGAGATTACAGGTGTGAGCTGCCACACCTGGCCCTCTTTCTTTCTTTTAAATACCTTCTTTTACATAAACTCTTTTTACTTTCTCAAAACTATAGTTTCTAAGTAACATAGTTTCTTTAAAACTGTATTTTATTTTCCTTATCCTAACTGGAAAAAGCAGGTACATTGAATGTTTACAGATCCTCAAAGAAAAAACAAAACTTCAGAGTTTATTTGGGCTTGGGAATTTTCCCGGGATCCATGCCTTTCAGAAGGAGCCCGCTCTTGCATGTTTGGGTGTGAATTTCATTATTGCTGGTACATTCTATACCAATGTATTGTCCCTGTGTTCCCCATTGGTTATATTGCTTGTCCCCTTTTCATCTCCTCTGGCAGATCACAGATTACAAGTGAAACCAGAGCCAAAGCATTTCTCAGCACTGCCTCTGATTAACCCCTGAAACCCAACAGAGAACACAGTACATGATTGTCTTGTTTCTAAGCAACTAACACAATTAGTGTTTAACTTCCTTGGACTAAAAAGCTTCCTCTGGATTCTGTAACAATAGATATAAATAGGAGAGAGATCCAAGATGGCCACGTAGCAGCAGCTCAGGATTGTAGCTCCCAGTGAAAGTGCAGAGAGCGAGTGGATGCCGCAATTGCAGACAAACTTTTGATGCCCACAAACTGGGAGATTCCCAGCAAAGGAGCCACACAGGTAGCCAGTGCGACTCTTTTGGCCGGCGCGGCTGTTTTGCAGGCGCCCCAGCGCGACGCTTCTTGGTGCAGAGTATATGGGACTGGGGCCCTGTCTGGCTGCGCTGGTCCCATCCCCACAAGGAGAAGAGCAGTTAGAAGTGCTGAGGACTGAGAGCAAGCACAGCTGAACCCGGGAAGGCCCAGCTCTGGGGAAGGGGCGTCCACTGAAGGAAAACTAAGAAACAGAAAAAACTCCATCACCAACAAGCCGGACATCCACTCAGAGACCCAATCTGAAAGTCGGCAATTACAAAGACGACAGGTGGATAAATCCACAAAAATGGGAAGAAACCAGTGCAAAAAGGCTGAGAACACC
>CAUYQU010100318.1:0-45792 GCA_963574635.1 Cheracebus regulus
CCACACTGTCTTCCACAATAGTTGAACTAATTTACACTCCCACCAACTGTGTAAGAGTGTTCCTATTTCTCCACATCCTCTCCAGCATCTGTTGTCTCCAGATTTTTTAATGATCACTATTCTAACTGGCGTGAGATGATATCTTAGTGTGGTTTTGATTTGCATTTCTCTAATGACCAGTGATGATGAGCAATTTTTCATATGTTTGTTGGCCTCATATATGTCCTCTTTTGAAAAGTATCTGTTCATATCTTTTGCCCACTTATGAATGGGGTTGTTTTTTTCTTGTATATCTGTTTTAGTTCTTTGTAGATTCTGGATATTAGCCCATTGTCAGATGGGTAGATTGCAAAATTTTTTTTTCCCATTCTGTTGGTTGCCGATTCACTCTAATGATGGTTTCTTTTGCTGTATACAAGCTCTGGAGTTTAATTAGATTCCATTTGTCTATTCTGGCTTTTATTGCCATTGCTTTTGGTGTTTTCGTCATGAAGTCCTTGCCTATGCCTATGTCCTGGATGGTTTTGCCTACATTTTCTTCTAGTGTTTTTAAGGTATTAGGTTTTATCTTTAAATCTTTGATCCATCTGGAGTTAATTTTAGTGTAAGGTGACAGGTAGAGGTCCAGTTTCTGCTTTCTGCACATTGCTAGCCAGTTTTCCCAACACCATTTGTTAAATATTGAGTCCTTTCCCCATTGCTTGTTTTTGCTGTGTTTGTCAAAGATCAGATGATTGTAGATGTGTGGTGTTTTTTCTGGGGTCTCTGTTCTGTTCCATTGGTCTATGTCTCTGTTTTGGTACCAGTACCATGCTGTTTTGATTACTGTAGCCTTGTAGTATAGTTTGAAGTCTGGCAGTTTTTCTAACAGCTTCCTTTGTTATGATTTTTCACAATGTATGCTATGCTCCAGCTGTGCTAAATAACAGCATTCCTTGTTGAAGATAACTATTTCTGAAGATCCAATGATGTTGTTGATTTTTTAAAAAAATAATAATGTATCAGGTTCAATCTTTTTATTGATTTGTTCAGATTTTGTATTTCTTCATGATTCAGTCTTGGTGGTTGTATGTGTCTAGCAAGTTATCTATTTCTTCTAGATTTTCTAATTTGTGGGCATATAATTGTTGTGCTTAGCAGTCTCCTCTGATCCTTTCTATTTCTGTGGCACAGTTTTTATGCCTCTTGTTTCATTTCTGGTTTTAAGTCCTCTCTCCTTTTTCTTAATCTAGTTAATGATTTTTGAATTTTGTGTATTCTTTGTTTTTTTAAAATACAGTTTTTAGTTTTATCAAAAATAACTTAGATATTTCATTCTACAAAAAAACTAGAGTTACTTTTTATGAAGCATATTCAAGTTTTTCCTGACTAATAACAACTTAGGGTTTCAATAAATGTTAATCTTATGCACAGATAAACAGGCAAATCTTATTGATTTATTGATATTATATTAAAATATTTGAAAAATAATTTCTTCCTTTTTCTTTTTTTAATTGTACTTTAAGTTCTGGGGTACATGTATAGATCTTGCGGAATTGTTGCATAGATACACACATGCCATAGTGGTTTGCTGTCTCCATCCCCCCGTCATCTACATCAAGCATTTCTTCCAGTGTTATCCCTCCCCAATCTCCATGTCCCCCGCTGTCCCAGTGTGTGTTGTTCCCCTCCCTGTGCCTATGTATTCTCATTGTTCGACACCCGCCTATGAGTGAGAACATGTGGTGTTTGGTTTTCTGTTCTTGTGTCAGTTTGCTGAGAATGATGGTTTCCAGATTCATCCATGTCCCCACGAAGGACAGGAACTCATCATTTTTTATGGCTGCTTAGTATTCCATGGTGTATATGTGCCACATTTTCTTTATCCAGTCTAATGTTGATGGGAATTTGGATTGGTTCCAAGTATTTGCTATTGTAAACAATGAACATACATGTGCACGTGTCTTTGTAATGTAACAATTTATAATCTTTTGGGTATATACCCGGTAATGGGATTGCTGGGTCAAATGGTATTTCTAGTTCTAGATCTTTGAGAAATTGCCACACTGTCTTCGACAATGGTTGAACTAATTTACACTCCCACCAACAATATAAAAGCATTCCTATTTCTCCACATCCTCTCCAGCATCTGTTGTCTCCTGATTTTTTAATGATGGCTATTCTAACTGGCATGCCATAATATATAATTGTGGTTTTGACTTGCATTTCTCTAATGACCAGTGATAATGAGCTTTTCTTCATATGTTTGTTGATTGAATAAATGTCTTCTTTTGAAAAGTGTTTGTTCATGTATTTTGCCTACTTTTTGATGGGATTCTTTGTGTTTTTTTCTTGTAAATTTGTTTAAGTTCTTTGTAGATTCTGGATATTAGCCCTTTGTCAGATGGATAGATTGCAAAAATTTTTTCCAATTCTGTAAGTTGCTGATTCACTCTAATGATAGTTTCTTTTGCTGTGCAGAAGCTCTTAAGTTTAATTAGATGCCATTTGTCTATTTTGGCTTTTGTTGCCATTGTTTTTGGCTATTTATTCATGAACTCTTTGCCTAGGTCTGTGTCCTGAATGGTATTGCCTAGGTTTTCTTCTAGTGTTTTTATCGTGTTAGGTCTTAGGTTTAAGTCTTTAATCCATCTGGAGTTAATTTTTGTATAAGGTGTCAGGAAGGGGTCCAGTTTCAGCTTTCTGCACATGGCTAGCCAGTTTTCCCAACACCACTTATTAAATAGGGACTCCTTTCCCCATTGCTTGTTTCTATTAGGTTTGTCAAAGATCAGATGATTGTAGATGCATGGCATTACTTCTGCAACTCTGTTTTTTTCCACTGGATTATATCTATATCTCTATTCTATATTGTGATCTTTATGCCTTTTGCACAGTTATATAGAAATCTGTGAAAACTGACTGTTAATGTTAATTAAACTCATATGTGAATGTAGATATGTATCATACTTCAATTAAAGCTTAAACACTTAAAATCAATAATCAAAATATGTCTTATTTTCCAGAATTCTGTATTGACTTTATATTTCCATTTTTAAGAAAATTGGTAAAGGTAGTGATCAGTGATTATCTTCACTCCACTTTGTGACTATTTTCCCATATAAGATGAAGAGGAAAACAAATAACATCTAACATTTCAAGCAGCCACATTCAAAAATAATATCCAACATACTGCTACATGACAACAAAATATGACATAAACATATTTGGCATGTGAAAATGCAGAGGTTATTCTCACAGTTCTAAAAAGCAAAGGGGGAATATTGTTCATTTAGTAGTTTATTGATACTGTAATTGTCTACCAGGCAAAAGTGTGACACCAATTATAAAAAATACATTATAATTATTATAGTTCATTTGTTCTCTCAACAAATTATAAGAGATCTTAGAATAAAAGAAACCCATAACTGACAAGTGCAACTTTACTGGAAAACAAAACAAAATAAAACCTATATTCTTCAGAATTACTTGAGAATATATTAGTGTTTAAATAATTATTTTTGATGATGCTTTTGCTCCTAATAATAAATTAATGGGGAAAACTATCTTTTCATTACCCATTTGAAAGCAATTGTTATTTAGGGCCTACTGTGTGCCAGCACAAAACATATATTTATCTAGCACTTAATAGTAAGCCCAGTGGTTTAATATTTGGTGACATGTCAAGAGAATATAAAATAATCACATTCTCAACCAATCTCATGGTAGCAAGAAAGAGATAGATGCATTTTGCTTAACATTCAGCATATTTGCTATTGCATAGATGGCAAAATATGTAACAAAATATTCTTGGTATTGCTTTAGATTATATTGGGTATAATATATACCCAATTGGCTGGGGTAGGGGAGAAATTATTTCAGCTTATAGGAAGCTATTGAAGTTAACTGGCATTTGAATGTTGGAAATGAAGATGATTTAATGTAATGAGATTTTGGATATAAATTAAAAGTCAACTAACAAGTTGTGCCAATGGACTTGGTGTGGAAAATCAGGGATGACACCCAGGTTTTAGATGGAAAACTGTGCAGAAATGTTGACATTAGCTAAAATGGGAAGGAGTCTTAGTAGTTATGGTATGAACATTCACAGCTTGTGATCCTTAGGAAGGGTCTACTGGAAGCTCTATATGAGAATCTAAAGTTCAAGAAATATGATAGCAGTAGAGAGGGACTGTACCTAAGGAGAAATTATTGAATTTTTAACAAAAAAGGCTGAAAATTGAACCTTTCTATCTTCTAATATTTGGAGGTCAATCAGAGGGAGAGGGCCAGGAAATAATTTAGAATGAACAGCCAGGGAGGAAAGATGAAAATCAGGAAAAGACAGTTCTTTAAGAAAAAAGATATTGACAAATATGACAGTTGATTCTGAAAAAGTTTCAGTATTATGAGAACCGATAACCTCTGAGAGTCAGGCAAGATATCCCTATAGTACGTGAAGGCTTATATTGATTTAAAAATATTTGAACAGAATTTAGTGCAACTTTCATTCCTGGAGATTATAATTGGGAAGTTTATCTAGAACAACCTAGTTGGAAAGTTGCTTAGAAATTTTGTGAAGAGGGCCAGGCAAAGTGGCTCCCACCTGTAATCCTAGCATTTAAGGAGGCCAAGACAGGCGATCACTTGAGCCTGGAGTTCAAAACCAGCCTGTGTAAAGTGGCAAAACCTCATCTCTGCAAAAAGTACAAACATTAGTGGGGCATGGTGGCATTTGGCTGTAGTCTTAGTTACTCTGGAGGCAAAGGTGGGAGGATCACTTGAGCCTGGGAAGAGGAGGCTGCAGTGAGCCAAGATCATGCCAGTGCATTCCAGCCTGGAGTCTGAGCAGCAATAGAGGGAAACCCTGTCTTGAAAAGTAAAGCAAAGTAAACAAACAGAATGTATAAACAAAATAGCATACTCAAGAGAATATTAAACATGTTATTGAATAATTTATGATAACATGTAAAATGTAAATATTTATAGTTAAATAAACTACACAATTATGTAAATAATGCATATAATTGATAAATAGCTATATCTATATGTACACATATGCAGATATAGTTTTTTTTCAAAGAGAAAATGTACAAGAATGTGAATGGATTCTCTAGATAATAAAATTATGGCTGAATTTATTTCTTTACATTTTCTTTTCTGTATTTAAACCAAATTGTTTGCCATTACTTTAAAATCAAAAAGAAAATCTAGTCGCAAAAAAGTTTTTAATATATTTAAATGTATTACATGATGTTTACATTTTATAAAATAAATTGTATAATATTATCTTTCACAATTTTATTGAAAAATCCATTGTTTCCTACATCATATGTAAAAGAAATATTTTAGATTATGATAAAATTAAAATAACTATGATTTCTAAGTAAAAATGACTCTTGAATATCTGAATTACAACTCAACTTACGAAATTAAAATTTACCAATTTTTTTTATCAACACTTCCACTTCAAGAATTGTATCTAAAAGAAATAATTACATGAGTTTGTAAAGCCATTTACACAAGGATCATTGTATAAGTAATATTATTGTAGGCCATTTGGAAATATACTGAATACCCATCAAAACAGGAGTAGCTGGATAAGATGAAATGTGACATACCCATTAAATAAAAACAGAATCTACATATACAATCTCTATATACACACACAATAGCAGTCCATACTACATTGTTGACATGAATAATGGCAAATCACATGTTCTTTATTTTCTCAGTAAATATTACATGGTAAGAATTTCCTAGGTAATTAATAGCCATCGAAAATATTTTTATGCCATGTAATAAAATATTTTTAGTGTATCAATGAACTGTAATTTATTTAACCATTTTCCAGCTCTTGCACATTTAGAAGAAAATGCATACACTATATTTCTATGTATTCAGTCTTACAGAGTTTCATATATAAAAACATGCATTATATTTTTCCATTACAAAAAAAACCACATCATTATTCACAGGAAAAATAAAATTTTATCACTGAGAATATAAAAGTTTTGCAACATGATTCTTTAACATAAGAAGGCTTCTTAATTATGAAAAAGTCTTTTAGTCTGCCATTGCAAAATACCATAGATTTTGTGGCTTATACAAGGGAAATTTATTTTTAAGAGTTTCAGAGTCTGGAAGTCTAAGATTATTGTGCCATTATGGTTGCCTTCTGGTAAAGGCTCTTATCCTGGTAAGCATATGGCCACCATTTTGCTATGTTCACATGACTTCTTCATTGTGAGGGTGCTAAGGGGGAACTAGAGAAAGCAAACTCTCTAATCTCTTCTTACAGGATGTCAATCTTGTCATTAATTCCGCACCCTCATGACTTTGGCTAAACCTAATTACCTCCAAAAGACTTCATCACCAAATACCATCATAATGGGGGTTAGGACTTCAACATATGATTTGGAGAAATATAATTCAGTCTATAGCTGTCCTAACAATTAAAACAGTTTCTTCATGCAATTTGTTGTCTTGGATACCAACTCTTTATCATATACTTGAAGAATGTTTTGATATTGAGCAAATATAGGAAAGTAGAATTAATGTTTCTACAAAGCTATCTAAAATATTGTTTATTCATTCTATGAATGTAGCATTTAAAAAGAGATATTTAAAGTGTATAAGTTTAAGGTAAATAAATGACCATATACCAGGTATGGGATAATTATGTAACAACTGTAATTGTTATTAGTTATATAATTTTGACATTAAACAAATACCTGTTTTCAGTTCATGATTGTGTAGTATCAGCAATTACAGAGTTTTAATTTATCAGCATAAAGTTTAATTTAAATGTATATTTTATTACCACAAAGGTAGAAGCCAAAATATGAATACTGATATTTTTCTTAATCTGAGATTACTATAAACACATTTTTCCTAACTGAATTATAAATGATAAAATATTTATTTCTTAAATTGTTAATAATTCTGTTATATCTAAAATACTGTTTATGTTAATTATAGATATTATGGGGAAATAAGACCTTAAAATGCAGTAAAGTTACAATATGATTGACATTTCAGGAATTCAGGTTATATTTTCTTATCTTGCCAATTTCTTAATCCTGTATAGGCTTTAAGTTTTAGGATAATTCAAGATGTAAATGAACAAATTTGAATGCTGAAGGTACATCTAACGGTCTCAAATGCACGAAAAAAATTTATAAATATGAGCTTAAAATTACTAATGGAAAAAATTCTAAACCTTCTTGGTTTTATAGATGCATCTGAACAAATTTTTTTAAAAAAATTATAATTATTTTTTATTGTACTTTAGGTTCTGGGGTACATGTGCAGATCATGCAGGATTGTTGCATAGGTACATACATGGCAAGGTGGCTTGCTGCCTTCATCCCCCAATCACCTATATCTGGCATTTCTCTCCATGTTATCCCTTCCCACCCGCTGTCCCTCCCCTATTCCCCTCGCCAGCTGATCACAGTATATGATGCTCCCCTCCTTGTTTCCATGTGTTCTCATTGTTCAACACTCGCCCATGAGTGAGAACATGCGGTGTTTGGTTTTCTGTTCTTGTGTCAGTTTGCTGAGAATGATGGTTTCCAGGTTCATCCATGTCCCTATGAAGGACATGAACTCATCATTTTTTCATGGCTGCATGGCATTCCATGGTGTATATGTGCCACATTTTCTTTATTCAGTCTATTGTTGATGTACATTTGGCTTGGTTCCAAGTCCTTGCTATTGAAAACAGTGCCACAATGAACGTAAGTATGCATGTGTCTTTACAATAGAACAATTTATAATCCTTTGGGTATATACCCAGTAACGGGATTGCTGGGTCAAATGGAATTTCTATTTCTAGATCCTTGAGGAATCGCCACACTGTCTTCCACAATGTTTGAAGTAATTTACGCTCCCACCAACAGTGTAAAAGTGTTCCTATTTCTCCACATCCTCTCCACCATCTATTGTCTCCTGATTTTTTAATGATCACCATTCTAAGTGGCAGGAGACGGTATCTCAATGTGGTTTTGATTTGCATTTCTCTAATAATCAGTGATGATGAGCATTTTTTCATATGTTTGTTGGCCTTATATATTTCTTCTTTTGAAAAGTGTCTGTTCATATCCTTTGCCCACTTTTGAATGGATTTGTTTTTTTTCCTTGTAAATCTGTTTTAGTTCTTTGTAGCTTCTGGATGTTAGCCCTTTGTCAGATGGGTAGATTGCAAAAAATTTTTCCCATTCTGTTGGTTGCCAGTTCCCTCTAATGATTATTTCTTTTGCTGTACAGAAGCTCTGGAGTTTAATTAGATCTCATTTGTCTAATTTGGCTTTTGTTGCCATTACTTTTGGGTGTTTTAGTCATGAAGTCCTTGCCTATGCCTTGAATGGTTTTGCCTAGGTTTTCTTCTAGGGTTTTTATGGTGTTAGGCCTTATGTTTAAGTCTAATCCATCTGGAGTTAATTTTAGTTTAAGGTGTCAGGAAGGGGTCCAGTTTCTGCTTTCTGCACATGGCTAGACAGTTTTCTCAACACCATTTATTAAACAGGGAATACTTTCCCCATTGCTTGTTTTTGTCAGACTTGTCAACATCAGATGATTGCAGATGTGTGGTGTTGCTTTTGAGGCCTCTGTTCTGTTCCACTGGTCTATATCTCTGTTTTGGTTCCAGTACCATGCTGTTTGGATTACTGTTTAGTTTGAAGTCAGGCAGCGTGATGCCTCCAGCTTTGTTCTTTTTGCTTAGAATTGTCTTGGCTATGTGGGCTGTCTTTTGGTTCCATATGAAGTTTGAAGTGTTTTTTTCCTGTTCTGTGAAGAAGGTCATTGGTAGCTTGATGGGGATAGAATTGAATCTGTAAATTATTTTGGACAGCCTGGCCATTTTCACCATATTGATTCTTCCAAACCATGAGCATGGAATGTTTCTCCATCTGTTTGTGTCCTCTCTTATTTCATTGAGCAGTGGTTTGTAGTTCCCCTTGAAGAGATTCTTTACATCCTTTGTTAGTTGTATTCCTAGGTATTTTTATTCTCTTTGTAGAAATTGTGAATGTGAGTTCACTTTTGTTTTGGCTCTCTGTCTGTTATTGGTGTATAGGAATAAATATTTTTTGATTCTTCTCATAGCTGGGACTACATTTGTATAAATGTTTATCTAAAAATATAGGCTTTAAAAAAAAGCCTATATTTTTTTTTGCAAAAAAAAATACAGTAAATAAGATAAGAAAATCCTATTTTCATATTTTCTGCCTAAAATCAACTGGAATATGCTTATTGGATTACCTTTCCCTATCTCAGAACTTTACATTTCCTGACTTCCAAGAAAAATGTTACAGAATTACAATGTTTGATAAATTATCTCAATTTAGAGCACCATTGGTTCCCAAGTAAGCTTCAACTGTTGAGACTTCACTCTGCATAGCTCTAATCTACAAGTGCTTTCCTCTGTGGGCAGCTGCTCAGGTGTCTGTCAGAAATTAAAGTCCAAGAAGGTAATCAGTTATGCTCTCAAAGATTCTAACAGTTCTACTGGTCTTACCTACTGATGATATAGAACCTTCTACTGAAACAGAAGTATTGATTGGAAGTCCGTTTAAACCAGCTTCATGTGTGAAGATTTCCTGTTATCCAGAGTTTGGCAGGCCCCAAGAAGACTTCATGGAGTGGCTACAAAACAGAGGGCTATTCCTTAAACCCATTATTATCTTAACTTAAAAGATACTGAAATGTTCCATCCTCGAAACAAGGAAAGACAGCTTAGGGCTAAGAAAATAGAAAAAAAGACAATTGCAGAATCTAAAATAATAAAATTTTTGCTTACAATAAAATTGCCAATTTTTTATAAAGATATTTTCAGAGTAGGGGAAGATCACAGAAATGCTTGAATGATGTATCCTAGCATGTGGGAGTGAGAGAAATGTCACAGGACAGGAGTGAGGTAAGTAATCTATTGGTAAGATTTTAAAATATATATATACTTATAAATTCAGGGGGCACATGTGCATGTTTGTTACTGGACATTGAACGAGACAGATAATTTATGACTAATTAGTAAGATTTTTAAAGAGAATTTTCCACTAGTAAGAATTGAAAGCCTTGTAACAAACCTGCACATTCTGCACACATACCACGGAAATTAAAATATAATAATAAAATTATATATATACTATAAAATATATATACTATTAAAAAAAAGAAAAAAGAAAGTTCATATTTCACCTGGAAAAATAATCTAGAAGCATTATATCTTACTGATACCATGAAAGTCTCTGGATTTTCATTTTATCTCATCATTGTTTTCATTAAAGTGAGAGGTAGCTGGTAGTCTTTGAAATACAAAATTTAATAAGTTCAAGCAATGTGATTTTGTGAGACTTTACCTCTCTGAACCATGGCTTCCTCAACTATCAGGAAGAGATAGCATGGGGAGAAATGCCAGATATAGGTGATGGAGAGGAAGGCAGCAAATCACACTGCCATGTGTGTACCTACGCAACAATCTTGCATGTTCTTCACATGTACCCCAAAACCTAATATGCAATTTAAAAAAAAATATCATGGAATACTATGCATCTTTAAAAAAGGATGGGTTCATGTCCTTTGCAGGGACATGGATGAAGTTGGAAACCATCATTCTCAGCAAACTGACACAAGAACAGAAAACCAAACACTGCACGTTTTCACTCATAGTGGATGTTGAACAATGAGAACACATGGACACAGGGAGGGGAACATCACACACTGGGGCCTGCTGGGGAGTGGGGTGGATAGGAGAGGGAGAGCAAGGGGAGTAGGGATTGGGGAGGGATAACATTAGGAGAAATACCTAATGTAGTTGAAGTGGGGATGGATGCAGCAAACCACCACGGCATGTGAATACCTATACAACAAGCCTGCATGTTCTGCACATGTACCCCAATACTGAAAGTACAATAAAAAAAGAGAAAATAGCAATGACTTCTCTTAATTATTTAATAATTATTAAAGATAACATAATAGGGTTTTTCTACTGTTACATTCAGGTGTTTATTTCTATGAAAATAGAAAATTGATGAAATTATTAAAATAAGACATTTAAAGTAAATATATGTTGATTTGCATTCCATACTGTACTTTTGCCTCAAGAAAGTTACAAACGTACTCTTCCTGTATTAGGGAACTATCTTTAAACATTCTCTATTGTCCCTAAAAACTCTAAAAACTTATAATAATTGAAGATTGTCTTTCAAAAAAATCATTTTAATATAATATTTTTATAGAATAATAATTTTGCCATATTGTGTCACTTGTGGAATAATGTGAGACATTTCAATTTTAACCTTTGCCATTATGAAATAAATTTCTCATAACCTGCAGTGTGGAGAAGAGCAAGAACTAGCTAATATCTTAATGTTTGCAATGTATCTATATGCTTCTAGCTGCAGTTTGATTTTAAAGGTTGAAAACAAATGTACTACACATCAATAAATTAAGGAATATGAACAGGTAGGATGGAATAAAATTTGCTTTTGCTTTACTCTGTTTTTGTATCCTGGACCTTAAGTAACTCAATCCTAGTAATGCTTTCTAGCCCATGAGGGTTTAAGAAAAACCTGAAGAAAATAAATGTGCATTGAAGAGATTGGAGCACAGGGAGACAGGGATTTTTCAGGGTGACAGGATCTCCATTCCATGTGTGTGCACAGATACCAGAAGGCACTATCTAAGACCAGAAAAAATAGTTTCTGTCATCACTAGATATAGGGAATGACTGGCCAGAAGGGCTTTTCAGACTGTTGAGAAGTCTGGGGCATCCAAATCTACCTCCAAAAAATAGCCTTATCATTTGAGTGTTCTGTGAAAATCAGAGACACATGATGTTTACTAAGCAAAACACCCTTTTCTAGTTACAGAACTCCGGTTTTCAATTCTAGTAGAAATGGTAACTAAGCAGATACTAGAAGTAGCAAATAGAGAACTGTGTCTCTCATGAATTGGTAAGATATACTTCACTCTCCAGGCTTTGTATAATTTAATAATATTAATTAGGAAAAATTCATATTACAAACATTTATAATTTCATTTATCCTTTATAAAGTGTTTAATAGGTATGTATCCTTATGGGAATAGTCAAGCCTAAATATCAAGAGATGATAAATATTTCAAAAATGCAGCTTTTCTATAATATCTACAATTGCCATTGCTATGAGATGCTGGTATTTTATTGAATTATCCATTGAGAAACAATAACTGAGTGAAAATTAGTATGTGAATTTTAAAAATTATTGTGTTTAAATAAAATCCTTTTTTAATTTTTAGGAATTACTTGTTATAGTCAAACTATCATGACAATAATCTATATTATCATAGCCATATGGATTAATTTCCCTTTATAGTTACGTAGATACTTCTTGATTTTATCACCAAGGCACCTTATATTGAAAGAAGAATAAGGAAACCATAAAAAAATGCTCTTGAGACATGGTTGCATTGAAAAATTATTTGTTTGTAATATATATAATTTATAATGTTATATGTTATTTGTAATTTGGAACATGTTATACTCCTTCCAATTTTAAGAGTAGAAAGACTGTACCTTAGGGCTAGATCTTATGGTCAAGAGTGTGAATTCAAACTCATGAAACTAAAACTGTGTTGTGAATAGATTTAGTTTCACAAAACCTATAAGTGACAACATCCTGAAAATCTTATGAAATATAAAATTTTATTATTGTCTCACTGATAAAATCAAGAAGAGCAGAAATTCGAGATAGATTTCAGGATCACCATGTAAGGGTTACTATTTGTTGCCAACCACAAACCTTGGCAGAACTTCTTTCAAGAGATGAAACATTCTTAGGAAGAGTAGTTATCCTGCTTGACTTCAGAGTAGATGATTAGTACTTTGCTAGCTCCTGCATGTTGGTCTCTACAATATTTTGATCAAATAAATGTGAGATTTACGATATGCCATTGTAACGATAATAACTTTTCAAATATGCAGCTTTAGAGATCAGACAAGACTGGAAACAAGCAAATAGATTAGTAAATTTCCAGCACAGTTCTCTGTAACACTAGTCTGGTGCTTGCTAAGAAGAATGAGGTACCAAGTATATGCCAGTCTCCCGATTGGCAGGGAAACTTCACACAACCATTTATGTCATGAGATTTACTCCATCAGACAAGAACTGTTTTCTTGCCTTTTTTCGGCTTGTACAAGGCCACCTTCTTTTCTTAGCTAACTCATGGCCCCCTTCCTCCATCTTCAAAATCAGTAACATAAGGCCAAGAAGTTTTCATGATACTGTATGGTTTTCTCTATTCTGTCTTCCACTTTTAAGGATCCTAGTAATTATGTTGGGTCCACTGAGATAATCTGGAATTACTATCTTGTGTTAACGTAAAATGATTGGCAACTTACTTCAACTGAAATCTTAATACCATTTTACCCTGTAATTAATATGTTACCAGGTTCCATAGGGTAGAAGGTAGACATCTATGGGGTTTTGTTGCTGTTGTTGCTGTTTTTGGTGGGAGGGAGTATTATTCTACCTACCACAATTGTTGTCATTAACTGAAGAATATTCAGACCACAAAGTACTACAGAATCCATCTGTGCTCTTCCAGGCACTCTACAGATTGTACCCAGCCTAGGGCTCTGTGGGAAACCAAAGGCACCTAGAACCATGGGGACCATGGCCAGATCCTTTATAATCCCTAATAGCATCTTTATGAACCTTTAATGAGCTTGAGCTTGTGCAGCTTGCTTGGAGGTCAGCCAAACTTTTCTCTGGCTGTTTGGTAAGTAGAGACTGTTCAACAAATTCAAGACAAGTTCTCACCACTGTAAAATACACCAAAGTAAGATGTCAAGCAGATAATTAAGTCATGGTTTACGATTTTATTTTATATCCATGGTTTTTAGACTATAAATATGCTATAAAACATATAATTCTATAAGAAATAATTATTGATGGCCTAAATGCCTGTTATTTGTGACTGTAAATAATATAGGCCCAACTTAATTGAGAGTCCAGTTTGCTTTATCCATCAGAGGACCAAACATGTAGACATTAATGACCTGCATACTTAACAAAGCCCTACATGGACATATAACAATGTATTTTGAAAGTAACATTATAATCCACACAATCACTTATAAATTAATTAATTGTATTTAAATGTTCTCACTCACATATTTTCCCCTTTACCATTCTTCTGGGAATATCTGAAAAATAAGACAAATACACTTACTACCTAGTTATGCTAAGAAGTTTAATTCCCAAGAAACACATTTCCTTCATATTCTGAGACCGAACTCTAAGAATCTCTGAATGATTTTAGAATACAAAACTTCTCCACTTGCATTATGGAAAATATGCAGCAACATTGTACTTGTGATTTGTGTTTTAGTTTCTCCCACTCTCCTGCAACTCTACTGAAATAATTTATTTCCTCTTTAAAAGCTACACACATGCATCTTCTGTGCTATTTGTTTCTCTTACCCTTCTCCAATATACAGTGTGAATCAAGTCATTCTGCTGAGCAGAAACATGTCCCTGAGAGCTGTTGATAAAACTGACCAGCACTCACAAGTGCTTAGCTGGAAGCATTTTCAGTCATCACAATCCCAGATGCTATGAGTCATCAGATGTGTCTTTTTTTTGTTTTTGTTTTTTTTTTGCTTTACATATATAGCACTTGGCCCTTATTTTGTTTGATAGAGTAGGTAAGTAAGCAAATGAGTTCTGTTGGTTATTTCATTTTCTCTTTTCTTTTTCTACATAAAATAAAAAATTTTTATCTCCTTTTTTTAGAGTTACTCTCCAAAGTCTCTCCACAGATTCCCCCAATCTCAATGAAAGTAATATACTTAAATCATATATATCAAGGACAGTGCATGACAGAAATCAAAATGTTATTTTTGATTACTTTAATGTCATTTATTATACAACTAAATAACAAGTACATTTATTAAATTAGTAATGACAATTTTAGTTCTTTTGACAGCCGAATCCCTCAATATAAAGACAATTAATTTAGCCCCCCTTTTTTTTAACTGGCAGATACCATTCTACTAAATAATCAATCAATAAAAGAAAACAAATGAACAATAAACAACAAAAATGTGTATATATAAATAGTTGGTTTTATGATTGGGATACATGGAATCTATAAAAGACAGTAATGTTTTTTGGAAGATAAAATTAGGTTCACATCATTACTAAGAAATCGATATGAATAGACACTATTAATGTGATATATATTAATAGGTTTATCGATACATCAGCATACATTAATTTTTTCTTATCTGTTGTTTTCTATTCTATTTATGACAGTGGAAATCTGTAAAGCCAATATTAGCTTTCACTCGAAGAGAAACAAAGTGAAGATGAAATATCAGATACATCAACAAAAATAATGTAAGTTGAGATCAGAAGTTTTAGCTGTCATTTTCAGCACCAAGTTTAAAAATTAAAGTTATTTTAGATCAGCTTTACAATTAGTTTAAAACTTTAAAACACAAAGAAAGTCAAAATAAGAAGCAGATGGGCCTATGCTTCTTTAGACATGAACTGTCTGTTTCTCCTTATGATCAAAAGAAAGGCAAGAGAGGAAAATGGAATAAAACACCCGAGATTTCACAGACATTGCTACACATTTCCATGTATTCATTAGATAGCCAAATATATTCATATTGAAACACTCGTTCTTAATATGTTCATACTATCATGTCTAATGGCTTGGTTTTAAGGATATTTGATTGAAATTAGGTATTTTACACTTAAATTATTAAGGGTAGATATTAATATATATTTTGTTTATAGTCTCAGGTTTATATTTTTATAATATTTGGAGAGAGTGAAAATGTTTATTTAACCCGACATTTTGATTGTGACACATAAATACTCTGATAGTCTATATTGTAATAAATATAAGACCCACTCAAAGGCATACTAGGTACGTATTAAATTGTTAGTTTTACCTTACATCTATTATTAAAATTATTTTTAAAAAACTGTATGTTTATTAGCAATCATTTGTCTCCAAAATTTTAAGCTCATTAGTGTGGTAAAAACACCTAGTTGTCACTGAGATTGATGAAAAACTTATGGTAATTGAACACAAATTGAGAGAATATTATGCTAAGAAAAAAATTAAAAATCAAAGAAATAGGTGGGCATCCAGTAACAAAATTTTAGGATTTATGGATCCTCTTTTCTTCAAATACTGCAATATTGGACCAAATATAGAATTTAGCACTAAGGTGCCAAAAATATAGCTTACTAATAAAGACTTGCTTCTCCATTCTCTATTATGCTCACACGTGCTGCAGAAACACATCAAGCCATCATCTTCTGGTTTCTAGTCCATCACTGGTATATTATTTCTCAGATCACATTATTGCCATATCTTCTTTCTTCAGGCGGAGGGTTCATGCAATTTTCTCAATCTTATCCTGGTACTATCAGTGCTACCTCACTGACAAAATACGTATGTTCCAAAGACATTTATAAATCACATTTATGTCAAAAATCATACTTTTCTTACTGAATTACATTACAATCAAATGTTCTTATGAGGGAAATAATACCATTTTAAGCTAAAATATTTGTTTTGCATTTTTCACTATTTTATATTGGAAGATTCTGATCACTACTAGTAACCATCTGTCTCTTTCCATTTCAAACTAAAGCATCTTTCACAAGACTATGATTGTGTCATATGGATATATAAGTATTCTCATTTAAATATCCCCTATTCTCTTCTGCAGGAATATGGACTTTATTACCTGTTCCTGAATAACTCATTCTTGTTTCATTATCCATAAATCCTCTCAACTTCCTTTAAAAATCTCTCAAATCCTTTCTCCTTTTTTCCTCCACTTACATTTCTTTGCTTAGGAACTTCCAATCCTCACGTTAGAATGGCATGAGAGCCTGTTAACTGGTTTCAGGCCTTCAGTATTACCAAGGTCCCAATTTAATATGACAACTAAAATGGATCTCTGAAACACACTACGTACATTGATTTGATGCCCTATTCTAAGCTTTCTGTATAGCTCATAACATTGACTTTTATGTTGTATCCCAAAGAATATCAATTGAAAATCAAAATGGTATTAGGAGAAGAGAAACAAAGTTCCACAGACAAATAAGCTTAGAAAATTGCAGACATAATTCTTTTCATTGCTGTAGGCTTCTCGATGTATTTTCAAGTTGTAGGCGTGTCGAATATCCGGGAAGAGAGAATAGTATGTCGCATTTTCCAAACCTATTTGTTCATAAATTCATGGCATAGACAAGGAGGCTATAAATACTTAATACAGTCTGAAAAAGGTTGGGCTTAGGAACAGTTTTAAACTTACATGTGTGGCAATAGGAATGCCTCTAATTCTGTCCACATCTAAAACCTGACTCAAATCAATGCTACTTTTCCCTGTTTTCTTGCTACACTGAAACAGTCACTTAGAGTCACTCCATTGGTGATCATACTTGGTGTTTTTTTTTTTTTGTTTTGTTTTGTTTTGTTTTTTAACAGGCTCTTGCTCTGTCACCTACCCAGGCTGAAGTACAGTAGCAAAATCCCAGCGCACTGCCGTCCCAACCTCCTGAACTCATGCAGTCCTCCCACCTCAGCCTTCTGAGTAGCTGGGACTACAGGTGGCACCATCATGCCCATTTGTGTGTGTGTGTGTGTGTGTGTGTGTGTGTAGAGACAATGTTTCCCTATGTTGACCAGGCTGGTAGTGAACTCCTGGGTTCACGTGATTCTCCCCCCTCAGCTTCCCACAGTGCTAGGATTACAGGTGTGAGACACCATGCCTGGCCTGAATTTGTTTTTATATTTGCCTAATATGTCCTTTCCCGAGAAAACTCTTGCCCCACTCTCAAGAATTAGAATTAACACAAGTATTTCTTTCTTTAATCTAATATCTCCCTCTCCCCAATCTGTTATTTAAAATCATTTGAGAAATTTCTAGATCTTTACAAGTGAGGCTCCAGTATCTGTTTTAATTCTTAAAATTGAGTCTGAGAGAGTGTAAGTGCTGAGAGCCATTGCTCTGATTCTCATTTAAAAAAAAAAATCATGCCAACATTGGGCCACTGTTCTAGCTGATACCCCTGTTACAACACTCATTGTGCTGCATTGTGTTAGTTTATATGTTTTATCATTAAATCAGAACTATTACTGATGTTTGTATTTATGTAAAGTATTACTATTCTGATATAGAATAGGTATTCAGTAATCATATATTATTGATTAATAAAAAAGCTTAGTCTAAAATTGGATTTTAACTTCCTGTAGCTATGGACATTTTGCAAATACGTATTATTTTGTAGTAGACAGGCAAAAAACTCGCATCTGCATATAAGTGCCATCATCATGAACAAACAACTATTGCAAACAGGAAAATTAGAAAGATAACATTATTAAAATTTAGAGAATCGTATGAGTAAAATTTTACGTCCTTGTATTTGGAAAAAGACTGTATAGTAAACAAACCTGGAGGGCCAAGTTAATAATCACAGTGGCTGAAGAACTATAAATCATTTGAGCTTTGGAAAGATAGATTACACAAAAATTCAGCAAACTTGTTGTGGCAATAGTATTTAACATAATGCGATAAAAATCACTGTATGGAAGACTATGTATGAAATAAATGATTTATTTTGCTAAAACACTGTATTAGTTTGGGGAGCAGCTATTAACAAAATAGGTCTGAAAAATATTTTTCAAAGCAATAAAGAGAAAATAGACCCTAAATTTAAACAGTTAGTTTGCAAATTACCCATCTATCCTTCGAGTACCACTCTTAAAAATCTGGTAAAATATAGCAATATCAGAAACCAATCAGAAATATTTAAATAAAGCTAAAACCTCAGACATAACAAATGGAAATAAAATGAAGATCTTAGTAAAGAGTTACATCATCAGATTTCTAAGAAAAAATTCCCCAAGAGAGCTCACAACCTAGTTTAAACTTGCTGAAGGTTTATTGCTTACCCCAAATCCATTCTTCTCATCTTCCTTTGTAGCAAAACTGATCTGGCATTGTGTCTAGCTACATAACTTTATATTTCCAATGATTTTAGCAGAACCAAGTTGTGGCCAATAAGATATAGGTGGAAGTTTTAGATAAGGCTTCTGGAAGTTTTATTATGAACTGAATTTAGCTGGCAGGATTTTATAGTCTTTCTGCCTCTCATGAAGACATGACTGCTAGAGCTACATTGATTACCAATGACAATGAGAAGGTCTTGTGAATGAAAGTCACTTGCAAATTATGTTGAGCAGAGAAGAGATAGCCTGAGTGTTGTGGCATCATGGAGTCATCATACCTACCCTACATTATTTGCTTTTGCACATTTTTAGTTTATATCATTGAGTTCATTTTTTTTTCATGTCTGTTTCAAGTGACAAAATACAATACCAAATTGAAAGACAATACTCCTTCTCAGAAGACTATCATCTAACTGGTGCTATTTGGTACTTTTTTCCTAGGAATACATGCCTAAATATCTTCCCTTGACATGTAAAAAAGGAAATGTAGATAAATATTATTATCGTCTGGCTTTTCTGGAGGTCCTGTCTGTCCTCTGGATGACTGACATCCAACATGGCCATAAAGGAGAACCAAGTCACTATTCATATGCATTACAGAAGTATGTACAATATTCTTCCAGTACTGAGTAAAAGATACCCTGTGATCAATTAATTAGGGAGCTTCAACATTTAGAATAAGTATAATTATTGGCAAATTTTTCTAAATCATTTAATTTAAGAGGCATTCTTCATGCACCTGTAATTTGATCAAGGTGACTTAGGAATGCTCTTAGGGAGGCATGACCAGACTTGACTGTAACTAAGGAAACACATATTAAATCAATTATTTTAACTGTGTTCATAGAGCTTGAGGAATATATGAAGAGAAGGGAGATAGACTAAAAACAAAAGAAAGAATCATACTGAAAGGTAAAATATGATAATGTTCTGAGCACTAGTCAGTGAAGAATGTGCTTAATTTAAATAAATAAATTTGTAAGCTTTATTAGCACAAGTCCAATTCTGACTGTTAGGCTGTAATGAATTAACTAAAATCCTGTTGGGATGAGTTTGACTGGACAGCGGGCAATTCTCAAGTGATTTCTCTCAGTCACTGGCATTCAGTATCTTCAAACATATTACCCCTACAGAAGTATGATTTTGTTCAATAGTCTTCATAAATCAGTTTTATTCAAATTGCAGCCTATTTATTCCAAAACCTGTATTAGGAATGTAATATGGGAGATCAGAAGTGTTTTGTCATTTACATTCTTGACTTCTATACAATCCCTTCTAATTGTTCATTTTCTTATTACCTGGCTTTGGTTCTACCATCACTTAAAAATGTAGCCATTTATCTAAGGTTCAATGCTTAGATGATGCCCTTCATCATAAAACATCTTCCAGTTATTAAAAATAAAACCCTAAGAACTACAACCTCATCCCCCTACTCTCCTTTTCAGTTAAATTCATCCAGAGCTGCTGTACTTGTTGTTTTCAATCCTTTTCCTTTTCTCTACTTAATCCACTCTAGTCTAATTTTTACCTTAACCTCTCCATGAAACTGCTATGTAAACATCATGAGTACTCTTCATGTTGCTACATGCAAAGGTCAGTACTCTTTCTTCACCCTCCTTGATCTATTGTCATATTTCTAAACAGTTTATCAGCCCCTTCTTATCAAAATAGTCTTTAGCTGTTTGTTTTCCAGGACTCCATTTATTTTGGAGGTCACTTATAACTCAATGATTCCTCCTTATCAGGTCCTTCTGCTGATTTCTTCTCTCCCGTCCTTCATATTGGTGTATCTAGGGCTGAGTCTTGATCCTCTTTCGTTCGCTATCAATACTCATTCCCTTAGTATTCTCAGGGCTTGAAATACAGTGAGCATAACCAAATTTCATATCTCTGACCTTGACTCCTCTCTGTCACACCCCAGACTGCTTACTTGACATTGTCACTTGGATAGCTAATATCCATCTTAAATAATACCTAAAGACTAAACTCTTAAAGACTAAACTAACAAATTTTCACCCAAAGTATGTGCCATAGAACTTTTTTCTCTTTCAGTTACTCAACTGATGACAAATCCCCCCAATTCTAACTGCCAATTCCTCCTCAAGTCTTTTCAAATCCTAATAGCATCTTTTTCTCAGCAAAGCACTTATCAACTTCTAATAAAATTCAAATTTATCTATTTATTATTATCATTTTTGTTATGTTAGTGTTTTCTCCTAGGACATGTAACCTCCATCAATAGAAAGAATCTTTTGTCATTTTGTTCACGACACAAACCTACTTCCTAGCAATGGTCATGGTGCATGGTAACTGCTGAGCAATTATTTGTTAGATAAATGAATAAATAATATCTTTCATGCTTCTCTTTTGTCATTTCTGTAATTATGACTTCAAAATATTATATTTTATTTGTGTCTCATGTATTTTAAATACACAATCTTTCAGCGAGTAGTGACCATGTCTTATCTCCACTTATTTTGAGCCTATTTTACTGGGCTACAAGTTTGGTTCAGAGTATACTGCTTGGATTATGAGTGAACCAAAATCTCACAAATCACCACTAAAAACTTACTGGTGTAATCAAATCTCACTTGTTCCCCAAAATCTATGGAAATTATATATATATATTTAAATTTTTTTTTAAAAAAGAAGGCACTTAGTATCTATCCACACATGCTCACATTCTCTGAAAATGTGTTCTGCTCTATCTAAGGCACAGGTATATTAGAGCTGATGCATATTTCAAAAAAATACTAAGCAGAAATGACTAGAAAGAAGAAATGGCTGGGAGAACCTAAAAGTTAGGATACCTTAACTATCATCTCATTTCTGCAGCTCAATACCAGTGAAAACATGCATAAGTTGCTTAACCTTTCCATTACTCACTTCTTCATTTGTAATATAGAAGCAAAATACAAATTCACCTATTTATTTATTTATTTTTTGATTTTTGAGGCTGTACTTCCACTGTCTCTACCTTGCAAAATGGTTGTGAAAATTAAATATTAATGAATGTAAATTTATCTTGGCACACAGTAGGAGTATGATACATGTGAACTAGAAAAAAAGAGTGACATTCTAGGGAGAAAGGTTAGCAAGAGAATTTGCTCTTCAGATATGACCCAAAGTGTTCATATCAATTGATTTGAGACTGCCATTCTTGCTTCTCTGAACAGCCTTCGTGACTTTGAATGACACACTTAAGTGTTTTCTTTCCAATAAAAGGAAGGGATTGATCTAGATGACTTCCCAGATCTTCCCAGCACTAAAGATTCATGCTTCTCTGAGTGTTCAAGATCAAGGCAAATTTTCAAACCAAAATCAGTCCTTGGCCTTTGAACATGAAAGTTCCAGGATAATATTTACTTTTCACATTGATTTTAAAGCGTATTCAGAGGGAGGGTGAGATTTACAGTTTAACATTGGTTAGGAAATGGAAATGTATCTGATGTTCATCCTCCTTACTTTGTATGACTTCTGGATGGTGAGAGTCCTTGAAAAGAAATAAAAGGACAATTAATGAGTAAGCCACGGATAATAACATTAGTAAAAGAAGGATGTTATTCAGTATGATTAAGAATAGGAATGACATGGATACTGACAATGAGAATATCTTTTGGGTATGTAGGTATATTCCTGCTGAATGCCACCTCTGAGTGTAGACAATTTTTACAGGATTAAAAAAAGGTCAATTAAAAAAACTAGATGAAGGAAAAATAAGAAGAAATTGTTATTAGCTCACTCTGAGAATATTAGAAGTTTAAATTTTAATAAGATCTGCAAAGAAAATATATTAAATCCTCCAGCTTATTTGTCCTTTAAAAATATTTTGTGACTCACAAAATTGCCCATTACATATTCTCCACTTTGAGCTACCAAGATGGTCATCTAACTTTTTAAAAGATGACTGTGAATGTGCTATTGTTTCTATATTGCCAACATGGATAGTGATGCACTGAGAGATTAGGCAACACACGCATGTTTTCATAGGTAGTGAGCAGCCGAAATAAGAGGATACATCAGGTTTTCTAGATCCTGGGTCCCTCCCTTAGATTTGTACTAGCCATTTCTTCTCACTGGTCATTTCTGCTTAATATTATTTTTGAAAAATGCTTTAGATAGAGGACAGAGAATGTTCTCTAACAGCAAACAGTGTAGATACTTAGGGGAAGGATTTCTTTTTATCACTCAAGTTGGGAAACCTATTTTGATCTCAGTAGAAATGAATTTATTTGGCAACTTCATTAAATTCTGCACATTTACTTTTCTGGCAATGTAACACTAGTGAGGTAGATCGGCATTAGATCTGTATTCAGCTTCCTGTCTCTCATTTCTACTCTCTTGCACTATAAGATAGTAGCAGCTTGACTACTTCTGAGCCTCTCAACAGCTGATGCTCCTGTACTCTTTCTGCCACTTGGCTACTGGCTTCTGGCAGCTCACACTGGCATGTATAGTCCCCACTGTTTCTAGGCTCAGAGGAGCAAATGCAGACAGCATGGTGGTTAACAACACAAGTGCTAGTGCCAGATTTCTGGGATCCAAGTTCCTACTCTGACACTTACTAGGTGTGTATGAATTTGGGCAAGATATGTATCTTCATGTCTCAGGGTTTTTTAAATCTGTAAAATTAGGATCATAATAGTGCATAACTCATATAATTGTTGTAATGACTAAATAAGTGCATCAGTCTGTGGTGCTTAGTAAGTGCTCACAAGTGCACACTATGATTTATTATTAAGCTTCAGTTAATTTACTAATGCTAACATTTTCATAGAAACCTCAGATTGCTTTTAAATTCTTCTTTGTTATTCTAGAAGCAAAATCTTTTTTAAAAAATTGCTAATATACTATGAATAAGATAACATGCCAACATTAAAAAACTGTACATTGTGTAAGTTCTTATCGTTCAGTGTGCCTCTCCTTTAACTAGTAGCCCTTCCAACCCTGCATTTCAGCAATTCTTAGGATTTTGCATTATTTTGACTGCAAACACACACAATTGAAACATCATTCCCAATATTTCACTTTTACAATTAGAATATAATGACCCTGTGCTTTGTATTTTTCTATATATATTTTAAAATAAACCTGTTTCAATGACTGACATTAATAATATTAAAATGCAACTGTTGTGCTAATGCTTAGAAAATCTTTTAAAATAGGTTTTAAGCATGCATCAGTTATCAAGGAGACATGCCAAGGTGGCTCAGGTGATTTTTGGTGATACTAAGGAAGTTCCTGACTCCTGGGCCTGCAGCAGAATGAAAAAGAAGCCAGACTGCCTTTGACACTTACTGGGATATTCATCATCATTTCAATAAGCGAGGACAGACAAGGTGATTACTTCAGAAGCTCATTATCTTTCTCTAGTCCTCATGCCTATAATTCCAGTACTTGTCAATCCAGAGACAGTTTTTCTGGTTTGAAAATATGGCAAATATTTTCATAAGTCCTGCGTTTTATAAGCTACTCTTAGGAGTTGGAATAAAGAAGGAAAGCACTGGAACATTTTCATGGTCAGAATATTGGTATGGTTTTCTTTCACTGAGTTCAGGATCAGACTGTGAATATATTTAGCCCCAAATATATTATGAATCCAAGCTTTCTTTATACTGGTCAGCAAAACCAAGAAACTAGAGAAATGTTCTAATCTAATCTATCAGGTACAATACTCTAAGTAAGTTAACATAGATACAATTAAAGTAGTTCAATCAATATTAATTAACCCTCCCCCAGTTCATGTACATTTCTTTGTCAGAGGCTTAAGAGGAAATAGACCAATGAGGTATAAGCTCTGCTTTTATAGCACTGTATTTAAGCAAAAGAAACAGTGAAAGTGATCGTAATCTAATTAGCAGAATCTGGAGAGACATTTTTAAATATCTGAGCCCTGTTCACAAATCAGGACTACTAGGATTAGACTATCCCTATCATAGGCTGAACTTAAACCCAAACCTAAGCCTCCAGAGATCCCTGGCTTTAGAGAGGTAGGGGCCTGCATAGGAAAAGCATCCTTCAAAAGGAGCCATTAACACCACTTCCACCAGAGGGTGCAATCTTCCTGAGACAAAGGAAGCCAGAAGAACAAACTCCTCCTCCTCTAGAATCAGTGACAGAAGAATGAAATGGAAAGAGCTATACTATTCATAAGACATAAATTGTTTTCTTCTTGCTCATGAACCCAATAAACTCAAATTTCTTTGAGTTTCAAAACCCTTTGATTGTAAGTATTTTCAACAGATTTTCATTCTTCATCAAATATTTATTGGAAACTCTAATGTATGAGGCATTGGGATAGGTGTGAAGATCCAAGAGTCAGTCAAGGAAACATGATTAGACATATAGGATAGTAGAATTTTCAGACAGTAAGCTGCTTCTACCTTTTAGGTACCCTTTGTTAAAATGTGATTAATTTAGTTGACCATGTATAGGTCAGGAAAAGTTGAAATTCACTATGCAAAGTGAATTTCAAATCTTCCTGACTCATAAGAGTTTATAAGAGTTTATATTTGTAAACATAATATTCATATGTTCTTTAATCTAGCCCCATATTTCTCTCCAAAGATATCTAGTATAATACCTAAAAAAGTGTACATTCTTGTTAGACTAAACTCTCAATCCAATTAAAATGGTTGTCTCATAGCACACCTTGCCATTGGATGTCTTTGCACAATGTTGTTACCTCAGCCTAGAATCCCTCTTCCTCTTCCTCCATCCTTCCTAATAATAAAAATCAAATCAAATTTTACCAAATCTATGAGCAATTCTCCAAGTGAAAAAAAATTTCTTTGAGTTTAGAAACCCTTTGGTTAAAATATTTTTAGCAGGTTTTCATTTTTCATCAAAGATTTTTTGCAAACTCTAATGTATGAGGCATCAGGCTATGTGTGAAGAACCAACAGTCAAGGAAACATAATCAGACATAAAGGCTAGTAGAATTTTCAGACAAGCAAGCAAATCACTATGACACATATGTATTAGTAGTTATAATATAGGGTTCTAGGCAACTGTAAGAGAGTCATATATCCCAGGTTCAGGATGTCAGGAAAGACTACCTGGAAGATATGAAGCCTGGGGTGCCTAGGACTTAGTAAATCTTTGGTTGAAATAATTAATGAGCTACAAGTCAGAATTCTGATTATGCCAATTTGCTGCTCAAAAACTTGTAATGTCTCCTTATATTATACAAAATAGAACCTATGCTGCTAAACATTTATAGCTGCACAGGAGTTAGTCAAATGAATAGGGGCTCAGGAATGGGAAGGAAGAATATTTGTGGGATAAAAAAAGCCTGAAGGAGAAAGAGCATGGCACACAGGGTAGTGGGCATACTATCTCATCCTCCTAACCCACCGCAGTATAAAACAGGCTTTATTGGCATTTATGTAAAAATACTGGAGCATCTTTAAAAAAAATCTTTACTGGCAAATGGTAAGTTTTTTATTTATAAGACGTTGTCATATTCTCCAGAATGTCATATACACACAGCCTAGGGCACTGATCAATTAATTGTCTTTAATGTGATTAAATATTACACAATAGCAATATTGGAAGGAGAAAGGATCAGTATATAGGAAAATAAGGTGTTTTTATTTACTTTATACACTGTCAACTGCTATCAATTATTAATTAATGTCAAATTTAGCTTCTGTGCTTTCAGAAATTATTTTAACTTACTCTCCATGCTGATGTGTTCGGTTTTTGTACATAGCCAAATACAGCGGTCTCTATCTATCAGAGCTCTCCACTTACAATGTCAGAAGTTGATGTAGTTTCATGCCTCAGGCATCAAAAGTCTTTCATCTTTTCTGACTATACTGAGCTAGAACTTTATCCCTTCTTTCTGTAGGGTCAGAGAAAAATGTAATTCCATCTGTATTCACTTTTACTGTGGAAAAAATGTAGCCTGGCAAGCATAGCCTAGGAAAACATGTGGTGGTCACTTAGCAAATATCACTGCTGTCACACTTCTTTTCCTTAGAATGACACTGATAATGCCTCTCATAAGTTTCTGTTTCTACCTTCTTTTACTTTTTTTGAATTAAGAGTACACATAACTTTTTTTTTCTTAACCAGTTGTGAGTAGTTTAAAGATTTGATATTCTATCAATCCCAAATTCCTAAGTGTGCAATTCCTGAAAACAAGGACATTTTCTAACATAACTACAATATGACCATCAAAATCAGGAAGTTAACACTGGAAAGCAAATATCACCTGTTATAGGCTGAATTGTATTCTTCCCCTTAAAATTCACACATTGAAATGCCAACCCTCAGTACCTCAGAATGTGATTCTATTTGGAGATAAGGCTTTTAAGGAGGATATTAAAATGAGGCCTAACCCAATCTGATGAGTGCCCTTATGAGAAGGAAAAATTTGGACACAGAAAGAGACACTAAAGGTGAAGATGCACAGAGAAATGATGAAATAAGCAGCAAGAAGAAAGCAATCTGCAAGCCAAAAAAAAAAAAAAGAAAAAAAGAAAAAGAAAAAGCCTCAAAAGATACCAACATTGCCAGCATCTTGATCTTGGAAATGCAGCTTCTAGTGCTATGAAAAAAACATATTTTTTAATTGTTTAAGCTACCTAGTCTGTGCTATTTTGTTATGAAAGTCCTAGAAAGCTAATATACCAATAAATATACAAACCCCATTCAATCATTTTAACTTGTCCAATAATAAAATGTATAGTGAAATATCCAAACGACTTTCAGTTGTATTTAGTCATATTTCTTTATTCTCAATGAATCTGGAATGGTTCCTTGTTCTTCCATTGACTTCCATTGACTGTAACATTTGAAGAATACCCTTTTGCAGAGCTATTTTACAGAAATATATTCAATTTCTGTTATAGTTCCTCTTGATTAGATTCAAGTAATACTTACTAATTTAGTCACTGAATCCTGTTTTGGACTTTGTCCCGGTGCTTGTGATACGAAATTGATCACTTGATTAGGGTTTTGTTTACTGTGATTATCTAATTTAAATGTAGTTCTTTTCCTTTTATTATTGTTTAAGTTTGTTGTTGGTGTCTTATTTTTCATGGAGAAATAGTTCAAGACTATGTTAAGTATGGTGCTATAGTTTGGATGTGTGTATCCTCCAATCTTTATGTTGAAATTTTATTCCCAGTGCAGAGGTGTTGAGAGATGAGGCTTAGTGGGAGGTGTTTGAGTCATAGGAGCGGATTCTTTATGAATAGACTAATGTCCTCTCTCAAGGGTAAGATAGTTCTTGCAAGAGAACTATTAGTTAAAAATTGCCTAGTATCTCTCTCCTCTCTCTCTTTATTCCGCTCTTGCTCTGTGGTATTTGCATATGCCAGATCTCATTTACCTTCTGCCACAAATGGAAATGGCCTGAAGCCCTGACCAGTTGCCCAACTTTGAACTTTTTCAGCCATCAAAATTGTGGGCCAGATTTTTTCTTTTATAAATTACCCAGGCTCAGGTATCCTTTATAAAAACACAAAACAGACTAAGACACTGAATCTCAGCAAAATTTTAAGCACCATTTTTAGTATCCACAGATGATTCTTGCCTAAATCAAGTTCTATGATGTTTACCAGATGGTGCATTTTTAATTCCTTCATTCCTTCTACAAATATAGTTTTCTTCCATAAGGGAAGATTTATCTTCTCTCCATTTATTTATTCATTCATCTATAAAATTTATATTTTTATTTATGTTAATGTTTAAATCATACCAGATCTTAAAAATGGGAATCTCTTCAAGCTGGCATCTGTGTTCTTTTGACATGTCTTCAACATTCTTTGATGTTTTCCTTTACAGCAAGATATTCCAGGCTCATCTGTTACTGCCTTACTCCTAAAGTTAGTGATTTCCGCAAGAAACCCTGGTTCTTGTTAGTGACAATCATATTAATATTTAGAAGCCAAGATCCAAGTATTAAGGGTGTCACTTCTCCCACACCCTTCCAGTTTAAGGGACAGAAAATATGTGTTTTTGTGTGCATGTGTTATGTGCGTGTATATGAAACCATGAGATCACACGAATACCACGAATACCTCTTACTGCAATCAATATCACAGGTTTTTTCTTTTTATATTTATAGCTTTCCTCTCTAACAGTGAGAAATATGGCTGCTCAATATTTATTAATGTAAATAGACTCAGCTCTTATGTATGTAAAAATCTGTTTCTGATAGTATCCAGTGTGAACACCCTCTGCCCCTTTCCTAGACTCTACCACTCCATGCTTGGTCACTACCACAACCCTGTTTTTGAAAATCCTTTTCCTCTCCTCAGGGTAGCAACTCTATTTCACCAACACATGACTAACTTGCTCTTACCCCCAGGTGAATTATTCAGAAAGATAGAAAGCAAAGAAACATACAAACAATTTTTTAAATTAAGTATTTTTTCTAACTACAGAATTAAAGATGTTCCAGGTATCTACCAAAATATGAGTGAAAGTAATCCCAAAATTGCAATAACCTTTTTCCTGTAACTGTTCAATTAGGCAATCTTATTGAATTATTCTAATGAGATTACAAACAGGTGAGTATTTGGACAAGCCCTCTCCACCTTTAGCTTTTTCATTCTGTTTTCTAAATTTTTGAAAGCAGTTCTGTTTTTGGAAACATTTGTTTTCTGTTTTTGAAAGCAGTTCTGTTCACCTGATTGAACAAAGAGTCACCTGGGAGCAAACATCTTAAATTTATAAAATTTCTATGTCACATGTATCTTAATAAAATTGAAAAAAAATTAATGCGTTAGTCGTACTTCACAACAATAAAATCATAATCTCTGGTATAAGGCCCAATCACAGGCATATTCTCAAACAGTTCATTTGTTTCTTTTTTTCTTTTTCTTTTTTCTTTTTGTTTTTGTTTGTTTTTTAATACAGGGTCTCACTCTCTAGCCCAGACTGGAGAGCAGTGATACAATCTCCATTTGTTTCTATCTTTCTGTAAAATGTTCTCCCACTCTTTAAAACTTACTTACCATAAAAATAACATATGGCCTAAACTTACTGTAATAGGCAAATACTAAACTTGCCTTTATACTCTCTACTACTCCATGGGATTCTGGTTTTATATAATCTCATTCCCTGTAATGTGGGTAGAATTCGCTTCTAGCCTGTGTGTGTGTGTTTGTGTGTGTGTGTGTGTGTGTGTATACATATATATATAATGTGAAGTAATTTTTACAGATGTAATGCAGGTTCCAAATCAATTAATTTTGAGTTAATCAAAATAAGATTATCTTGGGCGAGTATGTGTCTTAGTCTATTTTCTGCTGCTATAACATACTAATACCAACTAGGTAATTTATATAAAATAAAATTATATTCTTACAGTTCTGCAGGCTAGGAAGTCCAAAAACATGGTGCTGGCATCTGTTAGGGGTCTTCTTACTGCATCATCACATAACAGAAGTTGGAAGAGCAAGAGAGACCAAGGTGCCAGGGGCCAGACTGTCTTTATAACAACCTACCCTCAAGATAATCAACCTGCTCCCTGGATAACAAAGTTAATTCATCCATTCTTGAAGGTTCTGCGTCCATGACCCAATTACCTCTTATTAGGTCCCACCTGCAAAAACTGCTGCATTTGGGATTAAGTTTCCAACACGTAAACTTTTGGGAATACATTCAAACCTTAGAAACATGACTTAATTAGTTAAAATCCCTTAAAAGAGGGACTGGGCACTCCCTAATGAGAAAGACTCTGTCTTCATCACTGGCTTAAAAAACAAAACAAAAAACGTTAAGCTCCTCTACTGTGCGAAGCCCTATGGAGAGGGGAATGTAGCAAGGAGCTGCAGAGTGCAAACAGCTACTAGAAGCTAAGGGTGTCATCTTGTTGACATCTAACAAGAAATCAGAGATCTCAGTCCTACAACTACAGATAAATGAATTCTGCCAACAACCTGAGATCTTGGAAGATGATCCTTCTCTAGCAAATCTTTAAGATGAAGATGCAGCCTGACCGATACCTAAGCTGAAGCCTCTGACACCCTAAGCAGAGGACCCCATTAGGTTGCATCCAGACTCCTGACCCACAAAAACTGTGAAGTAGTAAATGTGTGTTGTTTAAAGTTGCTAAATAAATGAGATGATATATTATGCAACAATAGAAAACTAATACAACTGCCAACATCATTTTGGCTGCTGGGCAATATTCCCATTCTTTAAAAGGGATTTATCTTATTTGGTTATAAAGATAGAAAAAGTAAAAAATTGAGCCTAGGGTAGATGATCAGTAAATATTTTTTATTGATTGGAAATATCTGATACAAATTATCTGTGGTATAATGAATATGTAAATTTCAGTGAAATTTACACTTTCACGAAGCACTTTTTATGTCACTGCCTTCGTTCTTTGTGCTGAAAGTTAGTAGTTAGACATTTTTTTTTCTAATGGGTCTCTTATACAATGCATATTTCAGTCCCCGCCCCAACACCACCACCAGAAATAATATGTTAAAACCTAACCAATAGTAAAATGGTATTAGAAGGTGGGGTCTTAGGATGTAATGAGGCCGTGAGGATGAAGCCTTCATTATGGAATTAGTGTTTTTATATGAAGAGAGAACATACTAGAGATTCTCTTGAATAGATAAATAGATAGATATAGATATTTTTCTCCCTCCCCTCTTCTCTCTGCCATGTGAAGATACAGCACAAAGATGTCCATCTGTAAACTAGGAAGAGGATTCTCAGCAGAAATCAGGCAAGTCAGTCTCTTCATCTTGGACCCTATAATGTCCAGAATTTCTGATAATAAATTTCTGTTGTTTAAGCCAGATAGTCTGTGGTATCTTGTTATAACAACCCAAGCTGACTAAAATAGGGTCATGTTTTTCTGCCATGGACGTTAGTGAATGATTGTTATAAAAATAAATCAGTGAGGGTAAAATATAGCCCTGAGAGCATTTTAAATATTCTAGTGTTATCTTCTTTAATGAAAACAACATCAATTGAATTAAGCCCGACTTAATCCCATTCATTCATACTTACTCAGACCATCAACATATACATATTCTTCAATCAGAAAATCTATGAAAGTTCTTTTTTTTCTTTCCTCTAGTGTAATATGTTTCTTACAATGTCTATAAATGAACTTTTATGCAAATATTCATAGGATGCAAAAAAAACTTTCTTAAGTAAAATTTGGCCTGGAGGTAAAAATAAAATATAGTAGATTAGAGCTGGAGATTATAAAAACTTCTGAGCAAACTTTGAAGCTCCCTGAAAGTACTAGAGCAGCTTTTGATAAGTGCTATCTCTTTGTGCAAGTGTCTGATTTGGTCTTAAATTTTGTCACTCTGTTTATTCTGTATAACTTCATACTTCAGCCAAATTTGTTTCCATATGTTTTCTGTACTCTGGGCCTAGTATTCTAGTTCAAAATGGGCTACATGCCTTCACTGTCATTTCTAACTACTATTCTATTTGAAAATAAGTTCATGTTCTACCTTCTCTATAAGAAAGACTAATGCTCCTTTGAATTTGTGATAAATAATACCGCAAACTATCTTTCTGGTAAAAGGAGGGAGGAAATGAGGAGACTGTGGGAAATGAGTTACTCAAGGCAGTTAGCTATAAGATTTTTGTTCATTTCTTATTTTTTAAATAACTTCAACTTTTATATTACATTCAGGCAGTACATGTGCAGGTTTGTTACATGGGTATATTCTGTGAAGGGTGAGAATGTAAATTAGTTCAGACACTATAATTTTTTTTCATTATTGAATACTCTTTTTACAGCAGTTTTGGGTTTGTGGCAAAATTATGAGAAAGGTTGAGAGATTTTCCATATACTCCCTACCCCCATACATGTGTATTCTCCTCCATCATCAACATTCTCCACCATAGTGGTACATTTATTATAATTGATGATATTATATTGACTCATTATAATCACCCAAAGTGTTAAATTTACATTAGGGTTTGCTCTTGGTATTATACATTCTATATATTTTGAAAAATGTGTAATCACATGTATTTATATAGTACCATACAGAGTATTTTCACTCCCTAAAAATCTTCTTTGCTTCACCTATTCATCTCCTCTCTCTGTAGATGCTTGGAAACCAGTAATCTTTTGTAACATGCTATAAGTGATATTTTATGGCTATAAGATTAATGGTGGCCATAAGGCCCACTCAAACATCTTGCAGAACCAATGCTATGTGACATTTAGCAATAAGATATAACATGGCCTGGAGGCTTTTAATACTGGCCCAGGGATTACTAGGTCTCTATAATGATAGCATTTAAAAACACTGGTTGCCCTAGAGACAAGGCCACCTCAGCACAGATGCAATTTTTGTGAACCTTAAAACAAAGCTTACTCTTACAAGAATAGGCTAAACTCCCTTTATGAAGCAAATTCCTGGTAACAGTCCTGGACTGAATGTAGGTGTAAGAAAGGGGGAAGAATTCCCTAAACTCTGAGAATGGTCTCCAGATGGAGACCCTCCTAATCAGGCACTCCTCTAACCCCTGACTGTACATGGCCCAGGCTACGAGCCAGCTCTCGCGGTCCATCTTTTAAGAGTACTCCCAGAATAAACATCAGATTCATCTTTAGTGTGAATTGCACCAAAGAAAACATATCATCCCTGGAGGAGTTGATTAACAGGGGCCACCCAAGACCCCTAAATATGACATCTTTTTGCCGTCACCATTGTTTTGCCTCCTTAAGAATGTAATGTTATTGAATCATACATCATGTAGCTTTTTTCAGTTTCTCTTCTTTCACTTGGTAATGTTTATTTAATGTTTCTTTACCTGGCATGACTTAAAATTTCATTTCCTTTTAGAACTGAATAACATTGCTCTGTCTAGATCAGCTCATTAACTCAATCACCTATTGAACGACATCTTGGTAGCTTTCAAGTTTTGGAAAATATGAATAAAGTTGCTATAAATATCCATGTACAGGATTTTGTGTGGACATAATTTATATTGCTAGGTTTTATGGTACAGTATGTATAGTATTAAACCATGAAACTGTCTTCAAAATTAGCTATGTAATTTTGCATTCCTACCAGCAATTAATGAGAGTTGTTACTATCCATATTCTTGCCAGCACTTGGTCTTCTCAGTGTTTTAGATTTTGGCCATTCTACTAAGTGTGTAGTGGTATCTTATAGTTGTTTTCTCTAGGGGGATAGAACTAATGGAATAGGCATATATATAAAGGGGAGTTTATTAAGTATTAACTCAGATGATCACAAGGTGACAAAATAGGCCATCGGCAGGCTAAGGAGCAAGGAGAGCCAGTCCGATTTTCAAAACTGAAGAACTTGTAGTCCTATGTTCAAGGACAGGGAGCATCCAGCATGGGAGAAACATGTAGGCTGGGAGACTAGGCCAATCTCTCTTTCGACATTTTTCTGTCTGTTTATATTCTACCCATGCTGGCGGCTGATTAGACTGTGTCCACTCAGTTTAAGAGGGTGGGTCTGCCTTTCCCCGCCCATTAACTCAAATGTTTATTTCCTCTGGCAACATCCTCACAGACACACCTAAGGTCAAATCCTTCAATCCAGTCAAGTTGACAGTCAGTATTAACTACTACAAGTCCACTCCTTGTCAACTTAAACCCATACACACCTCCTGAGATTGCATATACTCTTCAAATAAAGAGAATAATAAGGTCATAATTATACCTAATGTAATACAACTATCCTTTGTACAACCAGAAATGCACCAATCCCCAACCCAAATACTATTACATAAAATTAACAATACTTAAATGCTGATATGAAGTCAATAAATTTTATGTCACATGATAAAGGAGAAAGGAAAATGAAGGTATTTTCTTAGTACAAGTGTATACATGAACAAACATGTTTCTAATAAAAGAATGAGGAAATATTCATGACAATTATAGTCGTAGTTTCTGCAGCTGATCACGTGGTCATAGCTGGTATTGATGACTACCTTCTACTACCCATTCTGTATTCTCTTTGCCTTCAGCAAGCATCCCAGCTGGTCATGTTTTTTTTTTTTTTTTCCTGGTTGAGTGACCCAAATCTTCATTCCTTAAGTGTCTGGTTCATTTGTAGTCCTGCCTGAATTACGCTATTGTAGTTTCCCATTGACTTTAATCACAAGACATGGTAATACTAAGAGACACCCTAATGGATCTCCTGTATTTCATGCATATTCTTTCTTACCAACATTTTGAAGTAGTAGACTGATTTCATCTTGACAATCTGGGTCAATCATCCCAGCCAACACTATAGGCTTCTTAGCCTGTTGACTTAAAGGTAAGGGGAGCCCAAAGTGTCCAGGTAGCAATCTTAACTTCCAGTTTAATGGAATCATTGAGTGTTTGCTTAGTTCTTCCCTACAGAACTATGACCTCTAGGCCAGCAAAACGTCATGTCAGAAGAAAAGGAAGCAAATATTTTGCTAGTGATGGTGATGGTGGTACAACTCACCATCACTACTGATGATGCCATATTGTTTTTGATTTACCATTTTTCTAGGTAGAGGCAGCTCTAATGGCTTCCATTTGGCCTTTACCACCATAACAGCCTTCACCCTACCAGTCAGGGAGCCAATGTGGGAATTCTGCCAGCTGCTCAGTTTGTCTATGCCAATTATGCATTCTGGCACTGGGTAAATGATCACAGGATGAGTCTGGGGACCACTGTAAGTCAGACCTAGCTAAAATTCCATTAATTACCTGACCTCCACAAGCCCTACTTTAACTGGAGGAAAGTAATGACATTTTGAGTCCCTTGGAATTAATATCAGGTCAGAGCAGTGTCCAGTAGCCCCCGAAATGTCTGATCATTTCCCTTTCCTCAATGCACAGTTACTGTGGTAAAAGGCCAGAAGTTTCCTTGGGGAAGGATGATAGAAAAAAAAAAACTGCATAATTTGTTGGTACTGTAATGGGGTCCTCCCTCGAGAGGAGCCAGCCTTCCCTTTATTCAAGGAGTTCTGGGTCTATAAACTGGCTCAAGTCTGTACATTGATTGAGGGGCTGTGATTCTTTGTTTCTGGAACTCAAATTAGTCTTTTGTTCATTCGACCTAGAAGATTGCTGCTTATATAAATCAAGTAGGAATGCAGTAGGCATCCTATCAGTTTCATTTCTAGGAACACTGTGATTAATTAGCCAATGCCAGAGCTCTACACAAGTCAGACTAATCTGATTGCCACTTTCCCTCTGTCGTCCATTGTGGTAGCTATACCTGCCTTGCCTTTGATAGTCGAGTGCTGCCACTTGGCTCTTGTCACCTTGGGATACAATTATTCTCATTGTACTTAAATTTAGTGGTTGAGCGACTGCAGTTCCCACTGTTAGCTCTGACATACAGAGAAGAGCAATTACAGGGCTCTTCAAAGATGCAGGTGTTGCCCTCACAAATGTATTTTGCAAGGCATTGGTGGTGGGTATATCTTCTGGACCATTCTATCTTGGATGAGTATGTCTAAACTAACTTATCAACTCCACCATTCCAATCTCCCTAAGCCTTTGAATACCTTTCTCAAATTAAACAAAGGAGATCAGGTATTTCCAGCTCACTCACAGTGAGCCATTTATTAAACCATATTTCAGCGAACCAAGCAAACTAGCCTTATATACCTGGGTTTGTTTTCATTGTTTCTAGTTCTTCCAGGTGTTATGTTAGATTGTTATTTGAGATCTATCTTTTTAATGTAGAAATTTAGTGCTATAAACTTTCCTCTTTATACTATTTTTGCTGCATTCCAGAGATTTTGGCATATTTTGTCTCTGTTTTTATTTATTTCAAATAACTTTTTAATTTCAGCCTTAATTTCCCTTTTTACCTAAAAGTCATTTAGGAGGAAGTTGTTTAATTTCCATGTAAATGTAATTGTGTGGTTTTGAGAGATCTCTGGTATCTATTTCTATTTTTGTTCCCCTGTGATCCAATAGTATGGTTGGCATAATTTTGATTTGAATTTATTGAGATTTGATTTATGCCTTAGCATGTAATCAATCTTGGAGTATGTCCCAGGTGCAGATGAGAAGAGTATATATTCTGTGGTTGATGAGTATTCTATAGATGTCTATTGGGTCTAATTGGTCATGTGTCTAACTGAAGTCCAAAATTTCTTTTTAGTTTCCTGACTCAATGATCTGTCTAAAGCTGTCAGTGGATACTGAAATCCCTCACTTCTATTGTGTGGCTGCCTAAGTTTTTTTTTTTTTTTTTTTTTTTTTTTATAGGTCTAGAAGTACTTGTTTTGTGAATCTAGGTGCTCCATTGCTGGGCACTTATATTGAAGATAATTATGTCTTCTGGTTGAATTGAACTGTATATCATTACAGTTTGTCTATGCCAATTATGCATTCTGGGTCAATCATCCTTCTTTGTCCTTTTTTAAAACTTTTATTTGTTTAAATTCTGTTTTAACTGATAAAAGCATAGTGATCGCTACTCTTTTTTATTTTCCATTTACATGATAGATCTTTCTTCAACTCTTTACTTTGAGACTATGGCTGTTATTATGTATGAGATTGGTCTCTTGAAGACAGCAGATACAGATGAATGGATGTTTTTTCAATCTATCTTGCCAATCTATGCCTTCTAAGTAGTGTGTTTAGACCATTTACATTGAAAGTTAATATCGATATGTGAAGTTTTGATCCTATCATAAACTTTTTAGCTGATTGCTTTGTAATTTCTATTGTGTGGTTGCTTCATAGGGTCTGTGGGATATGTACATAAGTACGTCTTTTGTGGTAGCAGGTATCATTCTTTCATTTTCATGTTTAGAACTTCCTTAAGGATCTTTTCTAAGGCTGGTTTAGTAGTAATAAATTTCATTAATGTTTGTGTGTCTGGAAAAGATTTTATTTCTTCTTCACCTATAAAGCTTGGATTGGCAGGATATGAAATTCTTGATTGGAATCTCATTTTTTTTAAATAAGAATGCTGAAAACAGGCCCTAAATCTCTCCTGGCTTATAAGGCCTCTGCTCAGAAGTTTGCTGTTAGCCTGATGAAGTTCCTTTTGTATATGATCTTATCTTCTTCTCTAGCTGCCTTTAAGATTTTTGCTTTAACATTGACCTTGAGTAGTCTAGTGACTATATGCCTTAGTAATGTGCATTTTGTATAGTATCTCTCAGGTGTTCTCTGGATTACTTGTATCTTGATGTCTACCTCTTTAAGAAAAAATAAGAAAATTTTCTTGAATTGTTTTCTCAAATTTTGTTCCAGGACATTTCTTTTCCTCTGTCTCAGGAATGGCAATAATTTATAATTCCATATTTCTTGAAGACTTTGTTCATTTTATATTCTCTTCCCTTTACTTTTGTCTGTCTCGGTTAGTTTGAAAAACTAGTCTTCAAGCTCTGAAATTCTTTCTTCTCCTTGGTGCAATCTACTGATAAACTTTCAATCATATCTTGAAATTCCTTAAGTGAGTTTTTTATTTTAAATTCCAGAAGCTCTACTCTAACTTCTCTTTAGGATATTTATCTCTTTCTTTATTTCCTGGATTGCTTTATATATCTCTTTGTTTTGATTTTTTCAACCTTGTCTTGGATCTCATTGAGCTTCTTTGCAGTTCATGCTTTGAATTTTTTATCTATCATTTCAGAGTCCATTTTGGTTAAGGACCATTTCCGTAGAAATAGTGTGGTTCTTTCTGGTGTCACAACATTCATATTTTTCATGGTGCCTGAATACTTGTGTTGGTTTCTTCTCATCTAGTAATGTTGGCATTTCTCATTTTGTAAAATTATTTTTGAGTAGTTGAGATTTTTCTTCTTTTACTTTCTTTCCTTATGTTGTTTTTCTTTCTTTCTTCATTTTCTTTTTTCCCCCTCTCAGGGGTGTGACTGTAGAGGATGTTTGGCAAGGTCTTTTGGCTTTGCTTCTACAGCCTTATTCATGTTTTTCACCAGGTTTTACATTGGGCTGCACAATTCAACCTACAAGCAAGTAGATGAGACTTATGGGTAAGAGGCAGCTGTGGCCAATGTGGTTGACTATATACTTAATTATTATTTTCTGGGAGAATCTCTGTTTCCTCAGGTAATAGTCTGATTCATGGAGTGCACATTGAGTGGTGTGAGCTGCTTCCTCAGCCATGAAGGGTCTAGGGCAAGATGGGCAGGGCTGGACAAGGTAGGTTCACCTACAAGGTCTATAATGGCAGGCACAAATACCAGCACAAAGGGAGAATCCAGAGGATGGCTTCCAAGTACCCAGTGTTTTGCCTAGGTATGGAGCTGAGAATGCTCCTCAATGCCAAGTTCTCTGCACAGAGATGGAGGGTAGCCTAAGCTCCTAATCCAGTTGAGTGGGTGCTCCAGATGCCTGGATATCTGCCTTGGCTTGGCATGGAGTGGAGGAGAGCCCCCTGTTCCAGTATCTCTCTACAGTAATGATGGTAAAGTTCAGGCTGCTATTCCAAGTAAGTGGGTGCCCCCAGTGCCTGGAGATATGCCTGGTCATGGACCCTGGCTGCTGATATAGGCTAGCAAGTGTTCTGAATGCCTGGACATATGCCTGGGCATGAAGCAGAGAGGGCTCTCCTTCACCCAGATCTATGCACAGGAAGGGCGGCTGAGGTTGCAAATCTGGGCAAGTAGGTGCTTTGAATGTCTGGAGATCTGCCTAGGCATAAAGCAAAGGGCCCTCCTGCACCACGATCAAGGTCCAGGAAGAGTGAGGCAGCCCAGGGTGTTGGTCCAGGCAAGAGGGTACTACAAATGCCTGGATCTATGCCTGTGAATGCAGTGGAGAGGGCCACACTGCACCACGACCTCAGGGGAATAGGCTGGGGCATCCAGCAATGACACATACAGATCAGTTCCAGGTTGCCAAGTTTGCCCTGGACTGCGAGTCTCATCATTTAGGAGAAACTGCAGCGGACGTAGCTCTCCTCCCACTCCAGGCCTGTGATGAGGGAGACCACAATTCCACTTCCTACTGCTGGGGCACTTCCCAGGGTTCTGGCTGTGGGGATCAGTACCCAACTCTAGAGCAGGCACTCCAATTTCTGGCCTGAAACTAAAATGTCTGTGTAGGCACACTGCCAGTTTACCAAGGAATGGCTGACTATATATGCTCCCAGATTTAAAATGGTGTTCTACTTTCGGTTCTGGGTCTGGGAAAATGACTGCAGCTTTTTCTGGTATCTTTCCTCATATAATCTCCAAGTTTCTCCTCAATTTAGCTCTAGGTCTGGAGAGAAACAAAGTTCTCTCTGTCAGCCTGGGTTGCTTAGATGCCCAGTGAAAAGGTAAGTCATAGAGGAAAGTCCTCTGTCTCTCTTGCCTACTAGGGCTTCACTCACTTTTATCAGCTGGACTACATCATGGGGCCTGTTTGCCCATGTTCTACTCCCTAAGTAGATGTCCTTCACAATTTCAGTGAATGCCCATTTTTTAGTTCAAAAAATTCAGGGTTTATCTTTATTCACTATCTTTCTATTTCCAAGTATCCTAGCCATGCTAAAAGTTTCTGCCATCTTGAAAAAAAAATCACACACTTTTTTTTTTTTTAACTAGCTGGACATAATATATCAGGTGAAAAGAATTGCTACAAATAGAACTTTAGTAATGTGGGGGGCAGGTTCTATAGTCCTACAAGTGTTCTATTAGCCCATGATTTGATCTCAGTATTTTAGTAAGCTGATGTCTCCGGACTGTGAATTTCACAAGTGTTTTTCAGTTTTTTCCTGCCTTAGATGGGACAGGATAGCTATAATGAGCTGGAATTTAGTACTTCCATTCTCTTACCTGGAAAGCTAGAGATCACTAGAGTTTGATATTTCTATCTCCCAGGTCAGGTGGGCTCTGATACAAACACCACAGCAGGTTAGAATCTGGTTAACTAGTTTCTACTGGGGCTATACCTTGCTAAAAAGAACAGAGTACTGTAGCATATTTCAAAATATTTTCTTTTCTTGGTCTTTTGCTAGAAGAATGAGGAGACTTTTCTCCAGTCTTTGTGTGAGAATATAGTTGAGCCCCTGGAGCTAAATCTCAAAATATTGGGGACGCCCTCCTATTCTTGGGCCACTCTTGAGTTTTTACCTCTCACAGTTGTCTACACTGAACCTTCAGCAATTTATCATTGCAGTTCAAGTTTTCATATCTGTGGTAGTTTCAGGTCATGAGTCTGCTCTGGTAAACCATAACTCCCAATATTTGCCTGTCTGTCTTTTCAGTCTTGGGGGTAGCAGTTTGTCCTGTGTCCTCCTTTCTCTTTCAGATATAAGAAAAGTTGTTGACTTTTGAGTCTGTTTATCTTTTTACCTGTTGTTAGGAAAGAGTGGGAACTTCCAAACGCCTTAAGTGTGGAACCAGAAACCAGCAGTTTCATGTTACAAGGTTTACATGATAAGAATCTTAACAGAGAAATTTTCCTAACTCTATATCAACAAATATCCAAGCAGATGTTAATTATTTATGATAAATAGGATTTTGAATCAAATAAATTGGGAAAATACTGAGTTAAGGAAAAATTAAGCAAATTTTTGTTAACTTTCATACTTCTTAGAACCTTTGTTGTAAATCTCCAAGATTACAATTTAGGCTGCAGCATGTCCCTAAACCTTTTCAATTATTGAACACTTTATAACCTAGAAAAGAAATTGGGTCTGTTTACAGACGCTATACCGTTAATTCCTAAAGTGCGGCTCCCAGAGCAGGCACTTCAGCATCAACATTGGGGTGCTTGTCAGAAATGCTGATTCTTCAGCCTCACCCCGCAGTACTCAATCAGAAACTCCGAGGGTGGACCCAGAGTCTGTGTTTGAACATGTCCATCAGGTGATTCTGATGCATGCTGAAGTCTGAGAGCCATTGCTTTATTTCATGTAGACCTGAGTAGTCCCTGCCTAATATGGCTAGGTTTTATGTCCCCACCAGAATCTCATCTTGACTTGTAATCCCCAGGTGTTGAGGGAGGAACCTGGTGAAAAGTGATTGGATCGGGGAGCAGTTTCCCCGATGCTGTTCTCGTGAAAGTGACTGAGTTCTCATGAGATCTGATGGTTTTATAAGTGTTTGGCAAGTCCCTCCTTCGCTCACTCGTCTCTCTCTTGCCATCGTGAAGAGAAGGTCCCTGCTCTCCCTTCACCTTCTGTCATGATTATAAGTCCTGAGGCCGCTCCTGCCATGTGGAACTGTGAGTCAATTAAACCTCTTTCTTTTCTAAATTACCCAGTCTTGGGCGTTATCTATAAAAATGTGAGACTAGACTAATACACTACCCATGCTTTCTTTTAGAACAGATATTCACTGAAAGGAATATTTTTAAATAGTAGGTGAATTAACATTGGGAACTGTGTAACCACTGACATTGGAAACACAATTTTTCCCTGTGGAGCTGTAAATGCTTAGTTTAGAGTAATTAAAGAGACATGAACAATGTTTAATGGCTCTCAAATACTTCACTAAAGACATTGACTCTAAAATCAAAGGTGTTTAATTGATAGGAAAAATACAGATATTTTTCCACTCTCCAGTCTGTCAGTCTTTTAATTTACAGCATAAGAGATTTCTTTTCAAATGAACATCAAGGAAGTAAATATGCTAAACGTTAACATCTGTTCTGAAGTAATTCGTTAGCGTTGCCATACACAGATGAGGTGAAACTTTCTTAAATGCCCATTTAAGCCACTTAAGTTTGCATGTGTTGGTAATGAATGTTAGGTACTTGACAACTTGTGTTGTTTGCAGGGAGATTCTAAAATCCCACTGAATACGGTAGTGTATCACAGTTTTGTAATTATCAATAAAAATATTTATGCAGTAGCAGAAGGTTTACTGTATAAGCATATGCATAAGTGTGTGTGTATGTGTGTGGCAGAGTGGAGTCAGGTATTAGTTCTTATCTGTACTGCATGGAAAGAAGCAATAACAAAGATTGGGTTGACCAACTATATCTTACCTAGATGGTCCAAAGACTAGATAGGCTGTTTGCTTTTTTAAAAAAAAATGGGATACATGTGCAGAATGTGCAGGTTTGTCAAATAGGTATATGTGTGGCATGGTGTTTTGCTGCACCTATTGACCCATCCTCTAAGTTCCCTCTCCTCACCCCCCCAATGCCCAACATGTCCTGTTCTGTGTTGTTTCTCTCTCTGTGTCCATGCGTCCTCAGTGTTCAACTCCACCTTATGAGCGAGAACATGCAGTGACTGGTTTTCTGCTCCTGCGTTAGTGTGCTGAGGATAATGGCTTCCTGCTTCATCCATGTTCCTGCAAAGGATATGACCTCATTCTCTTTTATGGCTGCTAGTACTCAAATATTTTTGTCAAGGAGATACCCATTATAGTAACCTATTGGGCCATTTAGTAAGAGATAATTCTGTTGTAGTTAGAGAGATCATAAAGGTCAGCAGATTGTTCATAATTAAGGATTTAAGGCTAGAACTATATAAATTAAGACCAGTTCTCCATAAATATATTACTTATTTAACTAGTTGTTTTGGTGTGCTTGCTGTCTTACCTGTATTGAAAACTTAATGTGTTTTAGTGTGGAAGAAGGTCTGATATAAGATCCAGTGGTCTTATATTTCTACTAGTCTTTTACCAAAATTATTTCCCCCATAATTCAGCCATGTTAGCTCAAACAATGGGCCTATGGAGCCAAGTAGCCCATAAGTAAAGAAACTAAAAAAATTCTGTCAGTGTCAAAAGACAGGAAATTCCATTTTACATTACTTATGTTTTGATATGGAAAGATTGTATAAAGTGAGCTAAGCTATTAGTAGAGCCATTCACTCATAGGCTGCTTATTGCTATTAACTTTTCTCAATAGAGATTATTAGCTAAGTTTCACTTTTCATAATTTTCACTTTTCATGATAGTTTTCACTTTTCATGATAGTTTTCAATTTTCATAATTTTCACTTTTCATAATTTTTCATTTATCATCAAAATAACTGGACTTATACACATTGTTAGTTGAAAACGTGATAAAGCGTTTTTAAAGCCTCAAAAATGTCCAGCATTTAGTGGGACTGATGCTTAGTGCGTCTTCTCAAACATCAGTATGTACTGCTCAAGGGAAACATGAGGATCTGAGATTACTAAGTACTTTAGTAAAACTGGAAAAAATATCTATTCATTATTTCATATGTATGATTAATTTATTTGCTTTATCCATAAGATCTTTGAATAGCAAATTGAAAGAGAAAATCAAAAGCTGTATGTGTGTGTGTGTGTGTATACACACACGCATATACAGAGTGCTCTCTCTCTCTTTCTCTCTCTCTCTCTCCCTCCCTCCCACCCCATATATATATATATGGGATTTGTCTTGGTTCTCATGTCAGAGCTCTTTATCTAGGGAATTGGGTGGGGTAGAAATAGTAGGTGATAGTTAAAGTCTTCTTCAGCTTAAAAAAATAAACTGTAATGGCTGAAAGTAGAATTTTCAAACAACTAGAAATTATCCTTACCTAGGCTTTGGTGGTATGAAGAAAGCTTTAGCTGAGAGAAGAAAAAGCAGACCAGTCCAAGAAAGTTGAAATGCCTCGAGGTGTTGGTCTTGGGATGTTCTCTGTGCATGGTGGAGACAAAGCCCTCATCAGCAAATAACCCTGCATATTGAAGCATGCTGTGTAGTACAGACTGTACACTACACTTTTCAAACTAAAAAACAGATTGAAAATGTTACTGTGGGAAAGTTTGTGGTTAGTAGAGTATGATTGATATCTTTGGTAAGCATTAGTGCTATATGCCAAATACAGTTGGTTTTCTTCCTGAGTACTGGGTAGTATTTTATTTTGCTCCCTTTCTTGTGCCCATATGACTTGGTTTGGACAATGTTTAATAAGGAAGGAAGTGCATGTCACTTTCTCACAGAAGCTTTTAGAGTTGGTGAGAGACTCAATGTGCTTTTTGTTTCCCTCTGCTATGGTGCCTGGAAACATTCCAGTAGCCTGGATCCTACAGTGTTCACCATGCAGATCAAAGCCCTCCAATTGGCCTGAAAAACATGTAGAATGAGAAAAAAAAACTATAGAGTTTCTGGGATTTGTTCCTACCACAACATAATCTAAACTAATAAAAATCCTTAAGCAGTGTCCTCAACAGAATTTGAAGACAAGCTCTTTTTAAAAATTGATACATAATTTTGTACATACTTATGTGGTATATATGATATTCTGTTATGTGCATAGAATGTGTAATAATCAGGTAAATGCATTTGGGACAGCCATCACCTCAAGTATTTATTATTTCTTTGTGTTGAAAACATTTTAATTCCTCGTTTCTAGCTATTTTGAAATATATTTATCTGATAACAGGGTATGGTGACTATAGTTAACAATATCTTGTTATATATACAACAATACATATAACAGAGTAAGGTGACTATAGTTAACAACAATATCTTGTTATATACACAACAATATATATAACAGAGTATGGTGACTATAGTTAACAACAATATCTTGTTATATATACGACAATATATATAACAAATATATTTCAAAATAAATATATAGTCACCATACTCTGTTGTCAAATATTGGAACTTATTCATTCTATCTAACTGTATGTTTATACCCATTAACCCACCTCTCTTTATCCCCTCTACCCACCCTCCATACACTTTCAGAATTTGGTATCTTATTTTACTTTCTGCCTTCATGAGATCAACTTTGTTACCTTGTGAGTGGGAACATGTGATATTTGTCTTTCTGTGTCTGGCTTATTTCACTTAACATAATGACTTCCACTTCCATCCATGTTGCTACAAATTACATGATTTCATCCTAGTTTATGGCCAAATAGTACTCCTTTGTATAAAGTAATAGACCACATTTTTAAGTCCATTTGTCCACTAATG
>CAUYQU010100322.1:0-26263 GCA_963574635.1 Cheracebus regulus
ATAGCAAAGACCTGGAACCAACCCAAATGCCAATTGATGATAGGCTGGACAAGGAAAGTGTGGCACATATACACCATGGAATACTATGCAGCCATAAAAAAGACTGAGTTCGTGTCCTTTGTAGGGACATGGATGAATCTGGAAACTATCATTCTCGGCAAACTGACACAAATAGAGAAAATCAAACACCACATGTTCTCACTCATAGGTGGGTGTTGAACAGTGAGAACACATGGACACAGGGAGGGAAGCATCACACACTGGGGTCTGTTGGCGGGGATTAGGGGAGGGACAGCAGGGGATAGGGAGTTGGGGAGGGATAACATGGAGAGAAATTACAGATATAGGTGACGGGGATGGAGGCAGCAAACTACATTGCTATGTGTGTATCTATGCAACAATCCTGCATATTCCGTACATGTACCCCAGAACCTAAAGTGCAATAAAATATATTTTTAATAAAAAGAAATATATCAACATGCTTAAGAAAACTTGCCTATAAACAAATGCCAACTGAAACATAAAGATACAAGTCAACATGCTTAACTCTTAAGTAAATATTAGAGAAAAATGAATCTTATGCAATACTCTTCCCTGGATAGTATACAAAAATAAATGATTATCACTCCTAGGAATTTACACCTTTGTTGACTGCAGTTCAAATTGGATCATGATCAAGGATGAATTAATTTAAGATATGGAGACTAGTGAATTAAGAAAAAATGCCAAGGTAAGAATTTTTTTTAAAAAGAAAGAAAAAGAAAAACTCAAAGACCATGTGTGTCTTTTCCTCTAGAAAAACCTGTTGTTAGAAGCAAACTATTGAAATTCAACAATTTAAGGGAACCGAATCAAGCATTTTTTTTAAATGCCTTGCTTTAGACAACTAAGCAAAAATAATGTAATGACAGAAAATTTAATAAATTGACTTTTAAAAATTAGCTTACTAAAACTTCATCAGAGCCGAAATATGCCAATTTTTCTTAGCAGATCTTTTATTCATTCTTTTTTAAAATATAGAAAGACTGTGTATTAGTAGTATCTTCAATAAGCAGTAAGAAATCCACAAACTTTTGAACATTGTTTGCCACGCTGTGACTAGGAATGAGGAAGAGGAGCAGTAAGATATTATTTAAGGGTGACCAAAGTAAGAAACACATAAATTGCTTTAACACACTTTTCACCATCATAGAATTTCAACTCTTGTCCACTCCACTCAATCCCTGTCCTATTAGCATATGCATTCTAGCTATGATACCAAGGACACGGAAAGGAGCTTAGAGAAAAGGCACTTTTATTTAGAAATTTATGTAGGCCAACAATATAAAAAGCACACTCTCTCCACATAAATAAATGTAATGTTCTTGTAAATCCTATATAACAAATGACTATATACTTTAGAAAAACAGTACAAGTTTCAGTTTAACTACAAGGAAGGAATATGTACATTTTTATGCCTTTGAAAATATTACATTTCAAACCCAATGTCTGAATTTACTAGCCAGTATTAGCGCAACAAAGAAGGTTCTAAATAATTTAGGTTGCCAGATAGAATGTGGAATAGCCAGTTAAATTTTAATTTCCGATAGAAAATAAATAACTTGGCCTGGCACAGTGGCTCACACCTGTAATCCTAGCACTTTGGGAGGCCAAGATAGGCAGATTGCCTGGGCTCAGGAGTTTGAGACCAGCCTGGGCAACCTGGCGAAACCCTGTCTCTACTAAAATACAAAAAAATCAGCTGGACATGGTGGTGAGCACCTGTAATCCCAGCTACTCAGGAGGCTGAGGCAAACGAATTGCTTGAACCTGGGAGGCAGAGGTTGCAGTGAGCTAAGATCATGCTACTGCACCCCAGCCTGGACAACAAAGTAAAACTCTATCTCTAAATAAATAAATAACTTTAAAGTATAAATATAAACAAAATATTGCATGGGAACACTTAGGGTAAAATATTATTTATAGTTTATCTGAAATTTAACTCTGTGTCCTATGTTTTCATTTCCTAAATCTGGAAACTGTTAATTCATGTGAAAAAAGAAAACTAGTCTTTTTATTTAACAATTCAAAGAACAAAGAGCATTCCTGGGTTGGTAGAGGTGGTCAAAGAGTCGAAAGTTTTAATTGTTCCCAAAGCTAGAGAAGATCTCCAAAGCTTCCAACATTTCCACCAACTCTACCATATCTACAGGTTCTTGGGTATCTCATCTCTTCTCATGTGCTTTGTTTGGTAGTGGCTATAGATTTCACTGGTTCTTTCTCAGAAGTAAAAAGAAAAAATCATTCTGAGTTTGCTTTCCATATTTATATATATAATTATGTATAGATTTTTATATTACATGAAGGCAATGAAGACCAACATTTAAAAATACTACAGTTAAACAAAGTGATTCATTCTAACATTAGAAGATAATATAATTTTGCTAATTACTCACAGCTTGGTGCCTATTTTTTTTCACTGCAGCCAACAACTGCATGCTTTTAATCTCTGTAATAACAATAATGGCATACATCATTAACCTTATTTTATTCTTTTTTAATTTTTTATAATGCCATTAACAAAGATCATTAACCTATGTTCGGTTTAACATCTAATCAGCCATTTTAGTTAAATAAATATCATAGAAAACATTAAACATCACTTTGCTATGCTACACAAGCTCTCAGGAGGGGAATTCTTCCTAATGTATTATATTAACATTAGTTTACTCCACAAGTGTCAAATCATGAGTGGCAACAAAGAAATAGATAAAGAATAATTGATGGCATTAATCAAATCAGTTCAAAACTGTCTTTTTCCAAGTTGTTCTAAATCTTACTTGTATCATTGCATTTGTTTGTGAGGTTATTTTCTGAAGCTGTTAAAAGAACATAGATACCCTAGTACTGAGATATCATCAGATAATTGTACATGAGAATGACAAGATGGGGAAACCCAATATGTTTGTGAAGGGAGTTTCTGAGAATAACTGCTCTCTGAAGCATAGGAATCCTGTGTGGGATTGCTGATGTTAGTAGTAGTTACTTTAAATGAAGATTCTCATTAAGGGCATGTGTCTGCTGGCTATAACATGTCTATAAGTTTAGCAGCTGAATCACCATTTCATGCAATCAATGATGTCAAAAGAACTACAATGATAAGACTCATATCTAAAATATTTAGTAAAGCCCTGTCCTATATTCCAAATAAATAGTTATTTCTCTGCACATGAGTTTTTATTACCACCCTACCTCTAATGGGAATAAGCATATAGCTCAGGCAGTCCCATGCTACACAATCTACCTCCCCTATGAGGCTTGGTTAAGGAGACTGATAAAAGGAAGATGGATCAGAACCACAGATAAGGAGAAGGGGGTTGTGATAACATTATTAAAAACATATATGTATTATTGACAAAGAAATATACCAATTAGCAAAGGAGGTCAGGGTAAATTCATGCTTATATCCTGATAAACAGTAGTATTTATAAAATACTTCTATGCTTCTCCCGAATTTCTGGTCCCAAGATTACAAATTGGTACATTTTTTTGAAAAGCAAGCAAAGACATTATGTCATACTAATTTGACAGCCAGAAGAAAAAAAAATGCTGTCTTCTCCCAAGATACATTTCTGTATCTTATCTAACTTTCTAATACGAGCACATCTCAGAAACTGATGTAGATCAAACAGATTACATTAGATGTTTTGCAAACAAACATCTGGTTCCAACCATGATGCACTTGTCTAACATATCTCTTGGTCAGAGAGAGAAGAATAACTAAGGAAGAAAGGGGGTTCTATAGGGTCAGGAAATGAAAGGTGGCCTATTTCCAGCTTCCTATGACATCCTGCTTGAATCACAGTCTGTACATATAAGTATATACAGTAATACAGCTGTCTCAACCTCAATTTATTGACTCAACATTAGTTAACACACTCTTTTCAAGTATTCAAATACTATCTCTGAGCTTTAGATGCCACAGACACAATTTTAAAAACAGAAGTCAGAAAACAGACTCAGAAAGGAAATGACCAGAAACATGGCCTAAGAAGAAAAGCTAAAAGAGTTGGAGTTATTTCTTACCAAAAAGAATAAGCTCAAAAAACACACAGCTATTATTTATGCTCTTTTGTCTGAGCACATTTAGGCTCTTCTACTGTTTTCCAAAGAAAAGGAAACATGGCTTCATAATTAGAGTCTGGCTTCTTGTCTTTGATTTACGATTCTTGACAATTTCTCAGAGCCCATTCCACAGCCAGCATCCGATGTTTCAGCACCTTTTTTCCCTCAGATGTACCAGAGAGGTGGCCTGGGGCAATAGGATGCACACTGTGTAGGGTGGTACGTGGGGCACCGGACTAGGAAACACCAGGCTGTAGCAGATACTGCCACCATTTTTCTATCACTTTTTGTATTCCATTTATTGCTTCCTTAATGTCAGTAACTGAATGGCTATTATTCTTCCTGAACCTGACTTCTCTACTGAAAATTATATTCTGTATTATATTACTTCCATTCCTACTGTCCTATATTTAGTTAGAAGTTCCTCTACTTTATGGGCATTCTTTAAAGGCTGGTGTTAGGATGCTTCAAACAGTCTTTGATAAGGTAATCAATAAATGCAGGTCTTATCTTAACTAGCCATGGACCCAGACACCTACAAAATTGAGTGATGATGGCAAAAGAACTTTGAATTTTCTATACAGTTATGTCAGAAAAAAAAGACAAAGACAAAAAAAGGTCTTTTTGTATTTTCCTATACCTTATTTTGGCTAAAAATCCTGGTTTCCTTGCTCCCAGTGCAAAATGCTGCTGATTTAAGACACTGAATGGGGTATACTGTCTTAGAAGATTTGTTGACATTTCACACTGTCTTTCAAATAATATATAACTAGCACACAGTTCAAGAAGAGAAATGATTAAAATTTAGATTCTGTAAATTAAAAAGTGCTTTCTAATATACTAGTACATTAGAAATATCAGAACACAGTAACTATTTGTATTTTATAACATGAAGCATAGATGGTGAGCAATATCTTTCTGTAACTCCTGGGTATGATCAGATGGGCTTTGGTTTGAAAAGAAATACACTGTAAGTAAAAAGTATCACTACATGGATGTATATTTATATGACTATTGCATATGTCACAATAAGCATTTTGAATACACAAATATATATTATACCTTCTAATTCAAAGAAAAGCGTTATTGCTATACTAGTACCATTTTAGTGAGTTCTATTAAGACTCTTTAGCAATGGTAAAAAATAAATAATTTTAAGATTTGTATTATCAACACTGTCCCTAATAATATGGTAAGTATTATGATTTCAAAAAATTAAACCCAGCTATCTCAAGTGAAATGTTATCTACTATAGCCAAAGTTAAAAGGTGAGAACTGATAAACTTCATTGTAAACTTCTAAAACATCTTGAACACCATTAGTCAGGACTCAATCCACAAACCAAGCTTTTTCAGAAAACTTTTCCAACGTGGGAAAACTATTTTTCTTAAAGTATAACCTAAATTCTTTTTTAAACAAGGTAAAATTATCCTTAAAAAGGATTTTTTAAAAGAATACAAATGGTTTTGCTCTGCTATTCATAATATTAGGAAAACCATACAAAATTTTATTTTTATAGATCAAAAGAGTGGTCAAATATTAGTAATCTTATGTAGCTCAACTGAATGTTATTCTAGACAGATTTAATGTTCCTTATAAAAGTCATCTGTGAGACAGATATGTTGAAGTCAAATTTTCCTGGATTCTTTCATCAAGCTTAAAATAGAAAATACTCCTTCAATAACAAATGAAAGACAAAGATTTGGTGTTAGGCTATTTTCTAAATGTGGAAGTTATATATTCCACGCCATAAAATGTTCTGGGACTGTACTTGATGTCTAAGCATTTTACTAAGCATATTCCTCTGGAAGCAGTTATAAAGAATCTTAAAATTTTTTTGCGAAACTATAAAAACACTAAGACTGTCCTAATTTTTTTGTTTTTGGGAAACATTTATTTTGGAATATGTAGTTATTCGTTTGGGAAAATATGTTATTTATGTTAACTAAAATCAGTTTGTTAGTGTTATTTTAAAATGAATTAATTAAGAAATATTTTAATTATATAGTTTTAATATTCAGCATGGTAAATATCAATAGATATAACTCACAAAAGTCAAAGCTCTGTGGGGTTTTCAATGATTTTCAAGAGTATAAAATGTCTCTGGGACCAAAAAGTTAGAGAATCACTGGATTAATTAAAGAGATCAATCAGAAAAAGAGAAGAAAAGTAACAGACATAAGACATTTTGTAAATCATACTCTTTATTCCGTCCTAAGGGAAACTAGCCTGGACCTCATCTTATTACTCACTTGGGGCGGGATGAGTACAGAGATTTCACAGACATATTCCTAAGCCTGTTTCCATGTACTTTTTTACTGCTCACAGGTGCTACAAAAGAACTTGTGGGTGGGAACAATCCTACACATTAATATAGTGCAGCAACAGGTATCCTCTTACAGGACTCATTAAATTTAGATATAATTTCAAAAGTCATCAGATTCTTTTTTAATCATAACAATCTTGAGAGATTAAGAAAAACAGAGATGTTTTGTTCTCAGTTTACAGATAGGAAAACAAAGACAGACGGTTTCAGGGTTTTATCCTAAGGCACATGGATTGTTGTTGGGGCAGGTTGTGAAATTTAAGGCACCTGCTTTCATGCACAGTACTTTATCTACCAGGTCAGTGTCTTGAAAACTGCTCTTTAGCACTAGGAATTTTTCTTTCATGAGGTCTTGCTCAGGATACCCTTATAATGCACAAGAAAGAGAGCTGCTCTAGATGGAGAGGGGGCCAGCAATCGAGATCCACTCCCACCGCCCCACCCACAGCCCAGCTTGGGACACCAGTCTGCCCAAGACCCTCTCTTGTTTATTTGCCTCTATATGTTCAGCTCCTTCTTCTATTACCCTGCCTCCCTATGCACCTACTTAAATATGTTTACTGTATTTCCTTAAATATGCACATAGTCTTGTAAAATAGTACAATTTTTTGCGCTTATATGTTTACATTACGCTAAATCTGTTATGCTGTAAATTGTGTTCCACTTTGGTCCTATTAACACTGTTCTTAAAAATCCACCCAAATTTTTATTTCTACATCTAGCTGGTTGCTTTTATGCACATATTTTTCTATAACATCTATTAATAAACCATATTTTACTTATCCATTTCTCTGTTGATGAACGTAGTCAACAAAGACCGAAGAATTGTTTTGACATATCACCTTGCAGTCAAAGGGAAAAATTTCTCCAGGATAATCACTGATTGTTTTCGTAGACAGACATAATCTTACCAAATGTTACCAAACTTCCCTATGAAAATTCCTCACTAATCACTAAAACTTGCCACTTTACTTTTCTAACATTCCTTATGTGTTTATGGAATGCAGGTTGCTGGGTGTCAAGTCCATCTCATTATTGTTCTACTTAACATTTCTCTGGTAACTATTGTTATTAAGCATTTCTTTAAACATCTATTAGATTTTGAGTTTTTCTGTTAAATTGTGTATAACTTTTGTCACTTTCCTGCTGGGTTTTATGCATTTTTCTTGGGAATTTTCAGTTTTCTATTTTAGACATGAATTCCTTGTAAGTTTTAGACATTTCAAATATCTCTTTTCAATATGTGACTTTATGGTCTTCTTCATCCAGTAGGAATCCTATATTTTGATATTGTCATATTTCTCTCTCTCTTTTAACCTTTGGCTTATTTTTGAATCTTGCATGAGAAGCTGTTTTTGTTAACCTCTAGATCATAAAGATATTCTCCTACATTTTATTCTTTGTGTTATGGTTGCACCATTCACATTTAGATCTTTCATTCGTTTGGTATCTACCAGTATACGTGGCATATGATATGAATCCAGCTTTAATCTTCTCCATTTAATGAGGTAATTTCCCAAACATCAGCTGTCTACCTTTCTTTGTGGTGCTTCCTCTACTACATATTATGTATTTAATCCAATTTATGTCTGTTTGATTAGTGAGTTGTATTCATTTTCTGTTAGATTAGAACATCTCTTTCCTTATATTTTTAATCATTATTTTTCTTCTTTTCTCTTAACTAGTATGAATTTTCTTCTACCTTTAAAATCATACATTCACTTTTTATTCTTCTGGTCATTACTCATTCACATTATGTTTATCTTTCTCTAAGAATTTCTTAACTGTATCTGTATCCTTACCTCTCTTCGATAAAACAGGACATGTACCTGGGCTCTTCCTTCAGCCCCACCCAGGCTGACATGTCTGAATTTTTAATTTTGTATTGTCCAGTTATTATTGTTGCTTCTGTTATTTTTCATGCCTTAAAAAAAAATACAACTAGCACTTAGTAATATACTCACACCCTCACTTTCCGTTTACCTTATTACTACCTTCTGTATTTATTTCTCTTGTTTTTGGAGTACAACCTCTAATACATTCAGCTCTTTAAAGGTTTTCTGAGTGTGATGTATTTTCATGCTTTATCTGCATGAAAACATATTTATGACACCCTCACATTTAAATGAGAGCTTAACTAGATTTTTAAATTCTAGTCTTAAAATCATTTAACTTCAACACTTTGAAAAAAAGGGATTGTTGCCTTTATGCCTTCTTTTGTGCTTTTTTCTATTATTTGCCACTAAAGTTCTAACTGACCCATAGACCTGCATTTGTTAACTCAGGAAAAATAAATGCCCCAGTATTTCAATATGGTATGTATTCATGAGTTGTAACCAATAACCCACTTAAATTTCAGGAGCTGATGGCTCAGATTCAGGTGTTTCACATGACTTATTATACCTATGTATTTTTTTGGCAAAAAGAAGTTGGACAAATATATATATATATATATATATATATATATATATATGATTTTTCTACAGGTTCATTACTTAGTCAACCAATATAATGTAAGTGATCATATGGTACATAAATATGGATATCAGATTCACTCTGAATATTGCACCATTATCATTATAATATGCTTTGCATTTCATTCAAGGTTGTCTGATGTTACTAAACCACCTTCTGCTTTCTTTTTGTTTGCATTCGCTTGTTATATCTTTGCTTGTACTTTTCCTTTCAATCTTTCTCAATCACATGGTTACAGATGGGTCTCATATATCCATATGCCAAGAAACAGGTTGGAATCTCTGAATATGATGAGCCCATTAGATACACCACCCACGCTCATGGCACCTGCATTCTTTCAGGACAACAGACATCAAAGTAGGCACTATGTTTTCTTTACTTGCTGCTTCATAGAACTAAGCACAGTACCTGACACATCAGAAGAAAAGTATAAATATATATTGAGTAAATAAGCTTATGTTTAAAAAGCATTTACTTAATCAAAATGCTGCTGAAGGCTTTAGAATAAAATTGCACAGAGCTAGAGGAACATTTAAAAGAGAGACCTGACCTAGGTCTCTAGGTCTCTAGGGATCAGACTCTCCTATAAAGTGACTCTTCAGCTCAAAGAGGCTGGACAATGAAGAATGGGAAAAGTGTTCCAGAAAAAGGAAACAGTATTTTCTTCCAATTTTCATTTAGTTGTATTTTCTAGTTTTGTACAGAGAGTAACATTTATAAAACAAGTAAATATCTTAAGCAGAGCAAGCACTAAAGAGAGCAATTTCTGGCCACACTAAGGGCTTACGATAAACAGAATAAGGCAAGGGCAGGCAATCAGGAAAATTGCCAGTTGATTTCTTTACCTAAACATTAAATGGAAAAATAAAACTTTACCAGTAAAGATATCTTTTCATCACCTCTAAAATAAGATTTCTATCTTCAGAATTCCCATGAAAATTTAAAAATGTTAAAATAAGCTACCTTAAATCCAGTTTCAAATTAGGCAATACATAATCATGTAAAAAGGTTAGGCTCCTAGTGCAGTGCCTAATACATACAGTCACATATCACTTAATGACAGGAGTGCATTCTAGGGAATGTGTTGTTAAGCGATTTCATCATGGTGCAAACCTCATGAGTGTATTTATATAATCCTAGATGTTGTAGCCTACTACACACCTAGGCTATCTGGTATAACCTATTGCTCCTAGGCTACAAATGTTCATAGTATGTTACTGTATAGAATGCTGTAGGCAACTTTAATAAAATGGTAAGATTCTAAACACAGAAAAAGTACAATAAAAATAGGGTGTTATAGTCTTATGGGACCATCATTGTGTGTACAGTTCGTTATTGACTGAAATGTCATTATATGGTTCATGACTGTATTAGGCATTTACTAAATGATTGTTATTGTTATTACAAGTACACAAGTAAAATACAGTTTTTATTATGTTAACTATATGTAATACTACCTATTTTATGGAATTATTTTGAAGATTAAATTAAATTTAGAAATGCATATACAGTATATATTACTGTGTTTGGAATTTAGGAGGTATCAGCCAGGCATGGTGGCTCACACCTGTAATCCCAGCACTTTGGAAGGCAGAGATGGGTGGATCATCTGAGGTCAGAAGTTTGAGACCAGCCTGGCCAACAAAGTGAAACACTATTTCTACTAAAAAAAAAAATACAAATAATTAACCAGAGTGGTGGCATGTGCCTGTGGGAGGCTGAGGCAGGAGAATCACTTGAACCCAGGAGGCAGGGGTTGCAGTGAGCTGAGATCACACCACTGCACTCCAGCCTGGGCAACAAGAGTGAAATTCCATCTCAAAAATAAAAAAGAATTTAAGAGATATCAAAATTACCATGTTTCATAGATAAAGATACATGAATAGATAGGTAGATACCTAGACAGTCAAAGATATTAGTAGATAACAAAATTTAATGTGAAGAAGAAAAGAATTCATAAGCATTTGGAAAAGGAAGGTGAATATGGCAAAATTTCTAGAAGAAATGAGGGGCTATGAAAACGAGAAGAAATTGAATAAAATAGTAAAGATGACTTGACTTTCCAAAGGACATTGCCATTCTGAAAGAGCCACAGAGCTTCTTGCCATTCAAAAATTTTAAAAAATGAAGAGATATTGTAATTCTATATTGAAGCCAGAGAATTAACAGACATAAAGTAAAATTTAATGACCTATAATTTTATCCATCTGAGAAGGATCTCAAGTTCATGAATAGAGCTAACTACCCATTTTATGTAGCAACTGAAAACCCTGATTATATCTTGATATGATTTGGCTGTGTCTCCACCCAAGTCTCATCTTGAATTATAGTTCTCATAATCCCCACATGTCATGGAGGGACGCTGTGAAAGGTAACTGAATCATGGGGGCGGTTTCCCCCATGCTACTCTAGTGAAAATAAGTTCTCATGGATCTGATGGTTTTATAAGGGGCTTCCTCCTTCTCTTGTTTCTCATTCTTTTTGCTGCCACCATGTGAAGAAGGACATGCTTGCTTCCTCTTATACGTAAGTTCTTTCTCAGTGAACGTAAGTTTCCTGAGGCCTCCCCAGCCATGCTGAACTGTGAACCAATTAAACCTCTTTCCTTTATAAATTACCCCATCTTGGGCATGTCTTTATTAGCAGCATGAAAATAGACTAATACGTGTCTCCAGCCACAATTCATGAATAAAGCTTTAAGTGTCATTTTTCCATTTTAAACTGGAAAAATAAAGCAAGATCTCCATACCCTCTAAGGTTAACCATTATTATCAAGACAAATGAAAAGTTTTACAGCTCAAAAATAATGACTTTAAAGGTTTTTAGTTAAAGATAATGTATGCAGCCATCAAAGAAGAGAAAAAAATTAAATAATTAAGCTCCTGGCCTGAATTTCTTCTTAGTATTTTTATGAGAATAAAGAGATGAGAGAAAAACCAGGAAAGAATAACTTACAACTGCAAGCTCTTGATAGATTTAGTGGTGGGACAGGGAAAGAGTGAACCTAGAAAAACAGAAGAAAAAAAAAAGCATGTCTCAATAGAAGAGGAAGTGAGCACCTCAGCTAAATGTTCCTGTAAACATTTCTTATTAAAATGGTAAATCATATGGCCTTACTGAAGTAAGCAATAAATTCCCTCAAATGCACAAACATCATGGAATTATGAATAAAAATCTGAGTAGGAGTGTCTATTTTTGTTACGACATTTCTATAGGAGAACCCCAGAGAGATAGTGAAACTGGTTGCACCCCATAAGCCTCTTAAAATGTTCACTTAGGGTTTGCTGCATACATCCAGTGTGGAAATAAAATGCTTCTTGGATTTTATTGATTCCATCAATCCAGAATCATAAGTATGTAATCAGGTATGTTTCAGGATATTACATTTTAAAATAGCATTCTTATTTTATTTGTGTAATCTCTTATTGTCTTCCAAATTGGTTATTTGGGCGCTTGACTTGGGTAATAAATATCCTCATGTTTTCTTCTTGAGTTCTGTAAACAGCATAAAAAAAGGAAGCAATTTGGCACTATCATTTAAATATTAACTAAACATTTCAAAGTAAAGAGTTTTGTTCAACACTACACAGATTGTCTGATACAATTCCTCCCTGGATGCCACACATATTTTTAAAGCAAAAAAAGAACATATAAAATGTAAAACAAGTGATACTAGACTGCTAAAACAATCATCAAGATCATTCAGGGATAAATCCCACTGTCACCCAAGCCTCAACATAATAACACTCAGATGTAAGACTTTCTTCACCTGAATCAAGCACTATATCAGCCCAATTCTCCATGTACCCCAAGCACCAGAAACTTGGTAGGAAATGAATTATAAAAATGAAAGTATATGCCTATATTGCCATCTTATCTTGTGATATGAAAGAGAGCGTCTTAAACTTGATTACAGTTCTGGATAAAAAGAAAAATTTGTCATAAATCCCCAGTGTTTACTTAGGTTGCCTTTCATGATAATATTACCTACACTTTCCTGGTATAAAAAATTACATGTATTTAACAAGCATTTTCGGAAGTGCCTCTTACCCCATGCTAGAGACTGTGATCCAGACATTAGATACGCCAAAAAATAATAATAAGTAAAATTTCATTTCTACCTTTTACAAATATATTTCTTAGGAATTGCATACAGCTACTCACAACAGGTATGCGTATATAGATGAGCAGCCCCAGGCTGGTATGGTGGCTTCTGAAGCCACCAACGACTCAGACTTCGTTGATCTTATCCTTCATGATCCTTAATCTTCAAGGTCACAATCTGGCTGCTGGAGCTCTAGCAAGAAGGAGATTTTGCCAGAAAGAACACCCTCCCCTACTCCACATTCAAGAAACTTTCTTCTCTACTTCCCACAACTACAAAGAACACTGGCGAGAACTTAGAAACATGGCCACAACTAATCACAAGGAAACCTGAGAATTTTTTGTTAAAAAGGGGAAGATGAATAAGAGTTTCTGCCATAACTAGTATAAAAATAATTAGCAATGCAATGTGATGAGTACGTTAGTGCTGGATTTTCAGGGTAAGTTATGTCAAGTTGTATCCTGTAAGGGTACAGGAATCCTAGGCAAAATAATTAACATATGCCTAAAGTATCAAGGAGCCGATTACACTTAGGAAATGGGAGGAATATTAATGTGGCTGAAGGGTAGCATGCTCAGGGAAAGTGGTAGATGAGGCTAAGGTTAGCTATATTTTTATAGCATAGAGATTAAAGCTCAGACGGGATTCAAAATGACTGGATGACCTTGAGAAAGTTAACTACCTTGTGTCTCATATGTAAAATGGGGACAAGAATTCTACATACTCCAATGGGTTTTTATGACTATTAACTGAGATAGACTCAGAAGCACCTAGAAAACTTACTAAAATATAATTGTCCAATAAATAGTATCTATTGCTGGTAGTCTATGAATGGCCTTGCATGTGTTTGCATAAGGGACACAACAACTCCATTAACTAGGGATTGGGACCCACCAGGGAGCATAATCAGGTTTATTTCTTGAGAAGAATTCTCTCTGATGTGGCAAGATTTAAGCTGTTGTCAAGGAGATTAATTAGGAGGACATTTGAACTGAGATGATGAGGTTCTGAACTAATTTAAGAAAACGGGCTATGTTTTAGACTCCTAATAATATTTCTGATTGGAATTCTAAAATTTCTGGTTGGCATTCTAACAATTTCGACTACCACTGAGAGTACAAGTTGATACCTCACAAAAACCTAACACACATGTTCATCCTTTTTTAAAAAATGCAAATTTATTAAGTGAAAATTATGTTTTATTATTTCTTCAACTTATAATTATTTTTTGAGGTTGAATTTTTTAAGTTTACTAGCTGCGTATTTCCTACTTGGGTTTATATGTTTATATCCTTCCCTGGTTGTATTTTAGAAACAATGCTTTCCCTACCGTTGGTATGAACTGTTCATATATAAGTGATCTTAGCTATTTGCATGCCCTATTAGTTTCCAAGATTAAAGGCTGTATGGAAAAAGGGTCAAAAGAGGACCGCCCCTGACTTAATTACAGATTGCCAGAAAAGAAGCAGACAGGGGGAGACAATCTGAGGGAATGTTCTTGTGAAAAAAGCCATGTAACACTTCCAGCCAAAAGTCAATGACATCTTTAGTAAATTCTACAGAGTTCTTAAATACTTTGAGGAGTATATTTCCTATGAAGTGAATATGAATACCACTGAGTCCTGCTTTGAAGTCAGAATCAGTGGCAAGTAAAAAGCAGAATTTGCTCAAAGGGACAACCAACCACCAGTTACTCTTGTTAAGATTATTCTCGTGTATTTTATATAATTGATGTCATTATAAATTGAAAGATTTTTTTTCTATTATGATTTCTAAGTGGTTGTTTCTGGCATATAAGAAAGCAATTTTATGTCATTTGAATTCATTCTTAGAAATCCTGACCTTTTCAGGTGATTGTCTTGAGTACTAATGCTGATTTTAGTGATTATAATCCTTGATTATGCTAAATTAGTAAGAGTGAGGAATTGTTTAACTGTATAAGAATCAAGGAGAGAATAACATTTTATCAGGAAATTAATAAAGTATTATATCAGACTTTATGTTTTTTATTCCTGAAATACTAATGTGTTATGTCAACAGCTTTATAGCATTTTACTCACAAATTTTATTAAATTCATTAAGTATACAAAATATATATAGATTGAAAAATCTTGCAGGGCAAGGCTAAGAAAGAAGACCAACAGAAATAAAACTTAAAGATCGTAAGTTAATGATCTTTAATCTTAATCAATATGCCATGCCCTTTTCTGGTCCGATTGAATCTTACCTCCAGAAATAGATGGAAATGGAAATGGAAAACAGCAAAATTTATTGAAATTTTGCCTGAAATATGATTTGGCCAAAAATAGTAAGAACATGACATGCTATTAGTTTTTAAAGTTAAATCACTTGAAAGAACTGTCTACATTTGTTATTTAAAAGGAGGTTTCTCATTATATATGATTGTGTGAAAAAAGAAAATCTAAATACAACGTATCTTTTCAGTTTCTATAATAATTCCATTTTTCAAAAAGAATTTTTAGTAGATTTAAGATGAAGATAAGTTAATATATCTACATAAGAATTTCTGATCAGAGGGGCACCACACATTTTGATAAAACATGAATATTATTATTGTAATTTCATAAATACTAAAAAGTAAACCAAAGATTTCGAGTAAACAGATTTCTCATCAGAGAATCTTCATGTTCTTTATTGTCCTGACTCATACAAAATGTTCACCAGAGTTGCTTTTTTGAATTTTCTGGACAACTTACTCAGGGTGGGGCCAAGAAAAATGAAGTCAAATATAGAGAATATAGAAATTGTGTGTGTGTATTCAAAAATTCTGGACAGAGATTATTTGGGTAAAAGATGTGGTTCATCTCTTCCTTCATTTTAAAACTCTTTCTTATCTGCAATCAAATTTCTTCTGTGATTTTCAACTATCTTATCTCCATGTTTTTGTTTTTATATCCAGCCTAAAGACTTATTTGAATTTCTCCATTTTCCTAGCAGGAAAATGCTATATGTACTTAAGCAAGTGTACAACTTTATTGATTGACATTCAGCTATGGAAAAACGTCTCCTGTTTTATCCAGAGTTTTGTGAACTTGAGGATCAACTTTGGAAACATCCTTATTCTAGTCTATCTTTTCCTTTTAAATATAGAGCTTCAAGTAATGTGGATAATTCAACTCAACACAAAATAATCAAGTAAAAACGGAAGCCTCGTTCATTGCATAACTGTTTTGTTTCTCTGACTGCTTCCTTTAGATATATCCCAGATTCAAAAACAGAGAGTCAACAATTTCTAGCATTCATTTTAGAATGTTGGTTTGCCCTTGCTGGGAATATTTGTATACCCAACAATTCTGGTGGGAAGTTCATTTAATATTCTGTCACTGTATTTAACGGAAAGTGACTAAGCATTCAAGTCAAGATTTCTGGAAAATAAGACCATAGCGTAATTGAAAAATGAACATTTGCTTTACAGGTAATAATGCACTTGAAACACTCATGCTAGCTACAGTATAAGTTAATATGGCACTTTTAGTAGAAGTGAACTTTAAAATACTGTAAAACAATGCCACATGATTTTGGGTGACTGCAATGGTCAAGGCTTCTTGGCTCTAAGGGACATTTTAAATATTTTCTTTTCTTTCTCTCCACAAACATTCAATTCTCTGGAAAAGTTTGTCTAAATTGCTGGAAAATAGGTTTCTGGCCCCTTCATTTCATATGAGCACTACATATTGAGACCCTCTAGCTGGCATTTCAGAGCCATAGATATAATGTGACTATATTGACAGTTATTCAAACCTACTGCCCCTGTTTGGTGAACAGGGATTCACTTGCTCCAAATACAAAAGGTCCCTGAACTCATTTAGGACACAAAAGCAAATTATAATCATGTTAAGGCAATGGAATTCTGAGTTATAATAAGCTAATATTTTGAGCTTTTTCTGCAATTAGAAAGCACACATCCTTGTTTAAGATTCAAACCTCTGGACACAATTATGGTTGACCAGTAGGCTTTTTAGCTGACAAATGACTGGCTGACTTGGAAACCAGTTCCTAAAACCTCCAGAGAGCAGCATGCTGATATTCCTGAGCTCTCGGCTCTTAGATTTTTCACATCATTTTTACAAAAGAAACACCTCAGATGTACCAAAGCTTTGTGTAATGAAACCTTTCAGAGCAGCCAGAAAAATATAACTCTTCCCCACCTGGATTCAGTCGTGGGTTAGAGCACATTTAATTTCAAGTCAATAGGTTCCCTGCACATCAGCACTTAAGGGATTAAAGACAAGTCTAGTTTTGTTGCCCTAAATGTACTGTTATTGTTATCAATTCGTGCAGCCTTGCAATAAGTTTTCAATAAATCTAAGATTAACTATTATTTTCTTGCCTATAAATAAAATATAATCATCTTAAAAATCAATGAAGGGAAAACCATCATATCCATTAACCTGGCTCAGAATCCCTCCAGGCTCTTGCTATGAAACACAGTGCTGTGGATCTTTCATTTTATTGAGCTATATCTCTTTGTATGGCAACCAGCAGGCAAAAGAAAAAAATTATCTAATCTAAAAACCAAAGACTATGAGGTTTTCTAAAACCACTAAGGTAAGAGCTGACTATTCTTTTCTGCCTGGGGTTCATTTTTTTTTCTGCTTTAATTTGCAATCATTCAATAAAAAAGGGGGGGACATTGCGTCAAGTAGCTAGTGGCTTTATTACCATCTCTCTTGCCAGTCTCCACTTTTTATCACTTCCAAATCCTTTGTTTTTAAAGTCACCTGCACAACCCTGCAATGTTATAAACACCTTCAGTTGTCTTCACCAACTGTCATTTCTTACCATCTGCTGTTAGAATCTCAAAAGCAGTAATGCATGGGGGTCAAGGCCACTTTCTCTCAGGAAACTAAAAAACAACAGAGCCAAGTCATTTAGTGTGGAGTTTTTTTTCCCCCTGTCAGCTTTACTACACCCTGGAGTGGACATTTTCCTTGCCTTTCAGTTGCAAATGTTCCTCAAAAGACATGAACTTCACAATAAGGTAACCACACAAAAACAAGGTTTTATAGACAACCCATTATCTACTAGCAGAAGGGGGTGATTAGTCATCTGCTCCACTTGAAATAGATCCAAAGAATTCAAGCTAGTACTGCAAAGAGAAAAATGCATTTATGTCAGGATTCCAGAAAGGGAGCCATTCTGCTTTAATGTCACGGGTATCAGCACAACCGTTCAAAAGGCTGTAAGGAATCTCAGAAGTCAAGCAGCAAGGAACTGACCCAAGATTCAGTATTTTTTTTTTTTTTGCACTCCCATACCTCTCCAACCTGAATGATCAACTCTTCTGATCATTCTTTGGACTAGAGACAAAAAGGACCACCTTCTGTTTCTCCTTTTGTTGGCTACTAAAAACAGTCAGTTCCGCTGGGTGCAGTGGCTCCCACCTGTAATCCCAGCACTTTGGTAGGCCAAGGTGGGTGGATTACTTTAGGTCAGGAGTTGGAGACCAGCCTGGCTAATGTGGTGAAACCCCATCTCTACTAATAGTACAGAATTAGCTGGGTGTGGTGGCAGGCACCTGTAATCTCAGCTACTCGGGAAGCTGAGGCAGGAGAATCACTTGAACCTGGGAGATGGAGGTTGCAGTGAGCGGAGATCGGGCCATTGCACTCCAGCCTGGGTGACAAAGTGAGACTGTGTCTCAAATTAAAAAATAATAATAAATAAATAAAATGGTCAGTTCAATTAAACTAATTCAACCACATATACCAGATAGGCTGTCTACAGACATAATGCTTTCTTAAAATGAAACTGTTACTCATCATCATATTCCCCTTTTTATATTTTCTACAAACTATTACAAATTCACATAAAATTCTTCAACCTGCAAGAGGCCTAGTTTACTCTCACGGCAGTTCTCATACAAGTCCAAGTTTTCCCCCCCATAAATAAAATATAATCATCCTAAAAATCAATAGGAGAAAACAATCAGAACCATTAACCTATCTCAAAATCCCTTCAGCCACTTGCATGAACCACACAGTGCTGAGTCTTTCATTTTATTGAGCTGTATAATTCTTTGTATGGCAAATGGCAAGGGAGAAAAAAAATCAAAGACTCAGGTGTTGTGTTCTGAAAATCAGAGAGAAGTGGGAATGTGATAGTAGATTTTGACCCTTTTTGATCATAGAAATAAATAGATTTTGGAAACCCCAGAAACAATGGTTTTGAGCAACTGGAAAGAGGTTAGCTTGATTTAGCTTCTCCCTTTGAAAATGCTTCCTCATGAGCAAGTTATAAACCTGGATGTCAATTATTTTGAAAATTGTCAAAAATTTTTCTTTAAGATTTAAAGGAAAAAAAGAAGAAGAGGTAGAGAAAAAAATTGATTATAAAAGTGGAAGTGTGAGTCAAATGCACTAAAAAGACAAGACTGATTTAAGATAGGCCCTGCATGGTAGTACAGACCTGTAGTCCCAGCTATTCTAAAGGCTGAGGCAGGAGAAATACTCATGCCCAGAAGTTTGAAAACAGCCTAGGCAACATAGCAAAACTCTGTTTCCAAAAAAAAAAAAAAAAAAAAAATGATGTATTTAGACTCAAGTCTCAAGCTTGTAATATTTGAACTGAAATGAAGATGCTCATATGAAGCCGGTTGCTATTTACCACTGCTCAATGGTCACTTCTTAATTCTCTTCTTTTCCACTGAAATTTGTAAAGTTCAATAATAAGGAAATTTGCAAACTATAACTGGACTTTTAAAATATAATTTGAACTGTTATTTTAGATTTGGGGGTACATGTGCAGGTTTGTTACCTGGATATATTGCAAGATGTTAAGGTTTGGGGTATCATGATCCCATTACCCAAGTACCCTTGCTCCCCTTGCTCCCTACTCACTCTAGTAATCTCCAGAGTGTATTGCTGCCATCATTATATCCATGAGTACTCATTGGATAGCTCCTACTTATAAGTGAGAACATGCAGTATTTTATTTTCTGTTCCTGTGTTAATTCACTTAGGATTATGGCCTCCAGTGGCATCAACGTTGCTGCAAAGGACATGATTTCATTCTTTTTTATGGCTGCATAGTATTCCATGTACCACATTTTCTTTACTCATTCACCATTGATGGGCACCTAGGTTGATTTCATGTCTTTACTATTGTGAATAACACTGCGATGAACATAAGAGAACATGTGTCTTTTTGGCAGAATGATTATGACTGGATTTTGAACATCTAACTTCATTAATGTAAGTAAAGTCAAATAATAAATTATATCTCATAGATACATTCTTTAAAAAAAAATAGTCTTCCTTCTACTCCTCTGCCCCTTTGGGAAAAAAATGGAATACCTCTTCACTTAATACAAGGATAAAGTAAATAATTTTCCCATGGTTTATCTAATGAACATATTAAAAATATAAAGACATCATTATAATATCCACACAAAAACAGTCAACTCTGCATGGGATGAGAAAAGGAGCAGCTTAGTAATTAGTCACTATAAAAATGGAGAGAGAGTTTTTGGTAGGATTTTAGTAATTAGTCACTATAAAAATTGAGAGAGAGTTTTTGGTAGATTTTTTTTTTAATATCTGAGTAACACTAAGTTTAAATGGTCATTTTGCTATATATCTCTACCACTCAGTTTAATAACTAAACATCTAGAGAAAGAAAACTATATATGGCCTCCTCAGTAAGAAGATAATAATGAAATAACAGAATCTAAAGTAATAACAGAATCTAAAATACAAATGCTATTTTCCACAACTAAATACAAACAATAACATTTTTTATCACTTCCAATTTAAAAATCTTAAATTACATCCTATGCCAAATAATTAAAAGTGTTAAACAAAAGAGAGAAAGAGAGAGATTATTCCTTACCAGCAGTTAGCATATGGCCAGATATTTAGCCCATTTGCATTTATTGGAATGATTGATTTTTTGTTTTACTCTGTTTACGTTTAGTATTTATTATAAATTATTGTTGTTTCTTCTATTCCTTTTTCATAAACTTTGCTGGCTTAAGTTTCTCTTTATCTTCCCCCTTTCCCTCCCTCTCCAGATAATCTGGAAATTAAATTACGCTTATTGATTTCACTAGTGATGCCTAATAATGATAATTCTAACAATACTTTATTAACGTATCAACATTATTTAATAACTGTGTCATGCCTGCTCAGTCACTGCTTCCTCCCCTTTTATGTCTTCCACTGAAAGAGATGATTAGAGTCTCTTATTCCCCAACTCCCCATTTCCCCCACTGAAAAGGGGCTTTTACAGTGCTTTTTCTTGCCACAGAATTTTACTTAGGTAGTCTATAAATTTTAATTTTAAGCTATGATTAGGTTATCCCTTTTGGAGTTTCTCTATTGTTGAATTAATTCTTTATATAATAAATTCCCAGTTAATTTTTAAGCACCTACTAAGTCTTAATTATTGCAAGATTTGTTACCACTTTTCCTTTTCTCTTTATTTTCCATTCCCTTGAAATGGATGATCTGATTCCATTAACAAAAAGTTGGACGCCATCCTCAAAATCTTTACTTAAATAGGTGACTGAGTGGTTGATTTTCCAATGCCTTGACTTTCTCTTACCCTGACAGATAATTCTCTTAGGTAAAGAATCTCTGTTTTAGCAGTTCTTTTATTTCTGATGTCTTTAAAATTTATGACCTTTTCTTTGTAAAACAAAATATATATATATATATATATATATATATATATATAAAGAATGTTTATAACAGACTGATTCTCTTTCCTTCACAATTTATCTTAAAATTTCACAAGGATATTTTGAGTTGTAAGTTTGTTTGTTTTCATTAATACTCTTTGGAATTGAATAAATCCTTTCAATTTAAATATTCAAGTTTTGTTCAGCTCAGGAAATTTTCCTCAATTATTGTTGAATTATTTTGTATTAGTCATATTTTTGCTGTAAAGATGCTGCCTAACCTATAAAATCTTACTTACAAGCAGCCTGTTCAAGTCTATAAGTTGGCAACAGATCAGCTGGTCTTGACCTGTAGTAGGCAACGCCTTTGGGAAGTAATTAGGTTCAGATGAGGTCATGAGGTTAGAGCCTTCATGATGAGACGGATGACTGCCCTCGCAAGAGAAGAAAGAGACCCCTGAGCTGCTTCTCTCCACCATGCGAGGATACAGAAAGAAGGCAACTCTCTGCAAACACGAAAGACTGCCTTCGCCAAGAACCAAATCTGCTGACACCTTGATCTTGGACTTCTGAGCCTCCAGAACTGTGAGACATAAATGCCTGTTGTTTTAGCCACCTCGTCATGTATTTTGTCATAGTAGCCAAAGGTGACCATGACAGCTCTGAAAAATCCTTTTTATACTCTAAATGTATCTCCTTGAGAGTCATTACTTGTTCCTTTAATTTCTCTCCATCTTTTTCATTAGTTCTAACTTGATAGTACTGTTTCTATACTAGTTTTTCAACTTGGTCATCTTCATCGTGTGACTTAGTCTTGAAAAATTAATTATGCTCTCTCTGTGTCTATACAGGGCTGTGTCTTCTTTCATTGTTACAATGGGTCAGGTTGTCTCTCTCACAGAGAGTGAATCTGACTAGATCAAGCAGGAGAGAAGTTTCTGTTTTTGTGGGCTAGCAGCATAAACTGGTAAAATGTCATCCTTCTGCTGACACTTGAAAAAGTCCCCTCTACTCTCAGGGCTATCTTAGTCATCTTCTAGCTGCAAGACCTAGAAATGCTTCATATACCGCTGTGGTCCTCTTTTGAAGGTCCGAAGTTAACAGATCTAGGAGCTCTTCCGGGCTGAACACAGCAAGCCAACAGATGTGCCCTTTGAGGAGACACCTTGAAATCTAGGATCTTTCCCTAAATCCTGAACTAAGGCAAGCGTTCAACTTTTACACTGGTCCCTAAATTTTTTCTTAATGATACCATGAAGTCTCACCAATATGGTAGCCATTTGCTATATATGACCACCAAGCACCTGAAATATAGCTAGACTGACATGAGATGTCCTGTAAGTGTAAAATACACACCAAATTTTAAAGGCATAGTACAAAAACAGTAAAATATCTTCTTAGTGTTTTTATATTATGTGCTAAAATATTTTTGACATATTAAGCTAAATTATTTTTTAAATTATTTAAAAATTGAATAAATTACTGAAACTAATTTTTGTTCTTTATCTTTACCTTTTTTTTTTCTTTTGGAGATGGAGTCTCACTCTGTTGCCCAGGCTGGAGTGCAGTGGCATAATCCTGGCTCACTGCAACCTCCGCCTCCTGGGTTCAAGTCATTCTCTTGCCTCATCCTCCCCAGTAGTTGGGACTACAAGTGCATGCCACTACACCCAGCTAATTTTCTCTATTTTAGTAGAGACAGAGTTTCACCATGTTGCTCAGGATGGTCTTGAACTCTTGAACTCAGGCAATCCACCCACCTTGGCCTACCAAAGTGCTAGAATTATAGGCACGAGCCATGGATCCTGAACAGTTTGTACCTGTTTTAATGTGGGAAGCTGGAAAATTAAAAATTACATATATAGTCTGTAGTGTGGTTCACATTATCCTTGTATTGAATGGCACTGCCGCAGAGACTGAGGCCCTGTCTTGCTCAGCTTCCCCTAAAAGGAGAATAGTTCAGTCTATCCTTCAGGCTTCACTAACATAAGGGGAAAGGATGGAAAAGAGGTTGGGAAGAGTACTTAGACAACCTTCATCCAAATGACCTTGTCTTAAATGAGAATATATTTTGTTTCTATTCTTGAGCTTTATTCTTACTACCATTTATGATATTTATTTTCTCAAATTGGCATTTTGCTTTCAAAAACAGGAATAATTCCTAGGAAAATAATACAAATTGGGAAACTCAGCTTTCAAATATATTTAAAATTTAAGGATATTGAATAAAATATATTCAATATCCAAATATACATGAAATGTTAATAACAAATTGCTAAAAACTTTCAGAACATCCAACTTCTGCTTGCACAGACTCATAAAGACATTTAACATTTCTGCAACTTATATGGAAAAATCTATGTCCAGTATGGTTACAGATATACTCTTAATAACTCAAGTGTTTGAGTAATTCATGCTAGAGAGAATTGTCAAATTTTAGAAGACTGAATAATAGTCATCACAGTTTTGAGGGGCTTAAACCATCAATAAAGAAATGTAAAATAACTGAGGGACCTGGTTTTCATTTAGTTTTCATCACTTCACTCTTCCAAATTTACAGTACTTCTCAAATAAAAAAATTACAGATTCACACAAATTATTCAATAAGCTTTGATCAGTTAGTGTTTACAATGCTCAATCATCTCTCAGGTTCTAGTGATTACACATCACAAAAAACCCAAAACAGTACTAACCGGTTAGGCACACAAACTGCTGAAGTATAGGAGATTTATCACCCTGTTTCCCTGCCACACTCTTTTTTTTTTGCTAACACTTGCAGTCTTGCTGATGTCTTCCAGCTTTAGGGGTTTCTTCTTCCCTCATTCTTCAAGGTTTCCCCTTAGCTTTATCTGTCCTGAAAGGACACCATCTCCTAAAACTTACCCTTTCTAACTTCTTCTCTAAAGTTTAGTATGCTTTCTCCCCCACAAGCTCATTTCTGTTGTCTAAGTTAATAGGCTGGGAAATGTCAGAATTCAATGGTGACTCTTCTGCACTATTGTGAAAATTTAAATATCTATGATCTTATGTGACATATTCTATAGGAAACACCAGTAATTTGAGGCAACTATATTATTTTGTAGCACTGTCAAGACTTAGCCTAGACATGTACTAAAAGTTTAAAGACTTTCTATTGAAACTAAAATTTTCATTCAAAAATAAAAGCAGTGGCTATAAACAATAGTCAGCTCAAGGAAAGTTGACTTGGTGAAATTTAAAATAATAAGCACTTCAGACAAACCCATATGTCTAACACTCTGATAAGCAGCTTCTCTTTTACTTACTTAGGTACTTGGCAGACTGCAAATTCAGAAACTGCAGCTATGTCAGAGAGTCATCAGAGCACTCTTTAACCTAACAACCCAGTTAGAGTGAAGGCTGAAGTTTTGCCTCTTAAGCTAACAAGGTCTTGATAGGTGGCAGCATCTGTTTCTCTCTAGCCTTCAATCTCCTTACTGACCCACTAACTGATCGTTCAACATAATGACTCTAAGTTCTGGTATCGCTATGATGTATCTTCATGTATCTTCCTATGGCTGAAAATGTGAGGAAGCTTTGAGCATTCTTCCCCTGTTACTGGATATTGTATTTTACTGAATGCTCCAATTTGGGGTTCAAACCCTAACTCAGCAATTTGCCAGCTATGTGACATTGGGCAAGTTACTTATTGTCTCTGTGTTTCAGTTTCCTCGTCATCATAGTGAGGATAATAAATTCTACCATAGACTGCTATGAGAACTAAAGGAGTCTGTGAATCATGAAGAACACTGCCTTACAACCAAATAAGTATTCAGTGAAATCTGGTCATGGGATATCCTGTTACACAGATCACTGGTTCTCAATGTTAGAGGCATGTTAGAAGCAAACACTGATGCCTGGGCCGCTACCCAAATTACTAAAATTAGAATATTTGGGTGTAGGTCCCAGATTTATGTATCGTAAGATACTATGGCCAGCACATCCTCAATAATAATAATAATAATAATAATAATATCTGTTTATTTACTATTCAGTGTTTACTGTGAACCATGCTATGTCTCTGATGGCTTTATTTAGGTGTTCTCCCCTGAGCCAGGCTCGAGAGAGGATAACAACACCCATAAGGAATATTTGAGATGTGAGTTTGAGAGTCCAGTCTGCCTATGTGGAGCTTTCCCAGCCACCACAAACTGTGGTAAGGTTGAAACTGAAAGTGTAATATTGGGGTTCAGGGGTTCAGGGTGCCCTCAGCTCCCCTGAGATGAGTTTCTCCAGGTTCTTGGTCTCCTGCCCTCTTAAGAATGAGAGAGGGGACCACAGTGCACTGTGCAGTTAATGCCGGACTCAAAAGTGTTTGTAGAAAGTGATTTATGTAGAGAAAGAGAAACAGAAGGAGGGAGAAAGAAACAGCTAACTCTCACACTGAGTGAGAGAATCCAGAAAGACGGAATCCAGGAGGGGAAAGCAGCTTCCACACTGAGTGGAAGGGAACAGAGAGAGATGGAGTTTAGGAGGGGAAGACAGGCTTCCAGGAGAGAGTGTGGAAGTGGACTCCAGAGGGGAAATCCAGGAGAGAGAAAGACGGCTTCCACCAAGGGAGTGTTCGTGGAAGGGACCCTAACATGGAGTCCGA
>CAUYQU010100323.1:0-45710 GCA_963574635.1 Cheracebus regulus
CACTGGGGTATGTTGGGGGGAAATGGGGGAGGGACAGTGGGGGGTGGGGAGTTGGGGGGAGATAGCATGGGGAGAAATGCCAGATATAGGTGAAGGGGAGGAAGGCAACAAATTACACTGCCACGTGTGTACCTATGTAACAAAATTGTATGTTCTTCACATGTACCCCAAAACCTAAAATGCAATAAAAAAAAAAAAAAGTAAGTCTATATTAGGGAATTTGGGAAGGCGAAATTTGAATTAAGCAAGTATATTGACCTTCTAGTTTTAGGTTATCATTTATTTAGTAGGCATAAAATTATTTTTTAATCATATCCTGAACTTTTATTTATTCAACAGATACATTTACATATAACTAAAGTAAATATGTGACAACATAATTTTGAAATCTAGCCCTTGCCTTTTAGATTACTAACAATATAATTTTAGCAGTCAAAAGATCTTAGGAATAATAAAGTAATTATATCAAGGCATTTGTGAGCAATTGCTCAGGATATAGGATGGAAACTTGGTAGCATGCAATTCTAGAATTTACTTTTCTATCTTGTCTCCTGGTTGTGAGCTCTAAATTCAATGAAACAAATTCATTTCTCAGAATGTCATGTCCTTATATATAATTTTTCTTATATATAATTTTTCTTCCTCTACAATCTTTCATCCTTTAAAATTCTTTACCCTTGTCTGCCACATATTTCATTTTCTTCTTTTCATACCATTACTCTCTGCTTTCCTAAAAGACTACTTTTTATCTCTAAGTATACATTGCGTGAACCTCTAACAGTGATTAACTCTATTAATTGTAGCAATAATTAGAGTTACAACAGTACTAATTTTCATTCTTGTACTCAGAGTTGTTTAAGCATTGTCATGTATACCCACAGGAAATCTCTGTAACATTCTTCATCCATGTGAGGTAAATGAGGTATACTGAGGTTAAGTAACATGTTCAAGGTTCCACAGTTGGAAAGACTTAGAAACCCTAAACTGTCTTAACCCAAAGTGCATAATCATAAACACTACTCCATATTGTCTCTGAAGATAAACAGTTCTGCGTCTTGCATTCTACCTTTAGCCCTGGAAATACAGGGATAATACCATTTCAATTTTTAAGACAAAAGTATCAGATTCCGGGCCTGGCACATAATAGATGAACAACCATTACTGAATTAATAAATCATAAACAAGTAAGTAAATGTATTAAAAATATATGCTACAGGGATGACTAGAGGGTGATTCTGCAAGGTGGAGGGACTGAAGAAACTCATAGAAGATGAGAATTAACTGAGCATTCAACTATGTATATGGAAAAAAAAGAGGATTCAAGTAAACCCAGAAGATAATTTGTGAGTGTTATAAGAGAATCATGGGCAAATTTTTGGAATTCTGGCAATGCTCAGGGAAAAATCCAGTTTTCCCATAATCTTGATTATAAGTATTATTTAATGTTGTTTTGAAGGTATATGCTGAGGTAGTTGGAGAAGATAAAGAAATAAAAATTGGAAAGGAAGAGATAAGATTGTTACTATTTGCTAATGATGTAATTGGTTATAAGGAAGACTAAGGAGAGTAACCTGAAAAACAGCAAATCAAAAATAAAACCCAAGAATTTAATTAATATATCAATATATAATACTAATCTACAGATATAAATTAATTGGCTTTTTATATTGAAACAAAATGTATTTGGACTATATAATGGAAGTAAAACTACCATTTATAATAGCACCAAATATAACAAAAATATCTAAGGAACTATCTATCAAACAAGCAAGATGATTTCAAATAAAAATTTTAAAAGATCTTGAAGTACACAAAAAGAATCTTGAAGAAAAGCACAGTGGGCCATATTCTTTGATAAAAAGAATCTGTTTTATGAAGATAACAAATCCCCCCAGTTAATTTTAAAATGTATTGTATTGCAATAAGATATCAATGGTTTTTAAAAAGAAATTTTTAAAAATGTAATAATCTAGTTAATCTAAAAACATATTGCACTGCAATAAAATATCAGTAGTTTTTTGAAAGAATTGTAACAAATGACTTAGAGCACTTATAAGAAAATGAACAAATAAGATTAGCCAAGGCATGTTCAAAATGGAAAAATAATAAGAGGGTACTAGTCCTGTCAGATATTAAAATATATAAAGTTGCAGTAATTAAAAAGGAATGCTGCTTTAACAGGTATTAAAATATATTGTAAAGCTATAGGCACTGGTGCACATACAGTCAATCAGATCAATGAAACATTTTTAAAGAGTAATAGATCCAAAAGTAGAGAGAAATTCAATAGGATAGTAAGGGTGACATTTCTAATCAGTGGACAAAGATACCTTATCTAGTGAATGGTTTAGGGTATCCTGGTGTTCACATGAAGAAAAAGTTGTGTCTCTCCCTTTTCATGTTTTATGCCAAAATGAATTCCAGAGAGAAGTCAAAATATGAAGCCATGAGAAACTGTAACAAAACATGCAATAGTTCTACAGAGAAATCTCAAGTTGGAAAAGGTATTTCTAATTATACCATACACTTGAAGAAATGAAGTAAATAATAAATTTGAGCATATACAAATGGAACAGAATTCCACTTGTAATAATAACAAAAAATTTTCTAGAAAATAGTGAATAAGCTGAAAAAAGTTAGTGGGTATGTTCAACTATCATGTGTAAAAGAAGTACATTATATATTACTAGAAGAAAACAAAAGAAAGATGTAGCAATAGTTGACTGGAAAAAACAGATTATTCATGAACTGGGTAGTAACGAAACACACACACACACACACACACACACACACACACACACACACACACACACACACACACACACACATCCCTCTTAATCCATGAGATAAATTATGCTGCTGGATTCGAAGAGAGTAAAGACCATGTGTCTTGTTCATGGTTATGCTCAGTGCCTTTAGCATAAGTTCAATAAATGTTTTTGTTAATTTGTCTGTTCATTTAGTATATAATTGAAAATTACTGTTTTCCAAGCAGTAATTATTATTTCCCTGTACTAGAAACTATTGATTTAAGAGTTTTCATACTGCATATTTTCAAGCAAACACACAAAAAAAATCTCATCTTCTGGTCCTGAGAATAACCAAGTAGAATTTAAGATTTGTTTTACAAATTACCATACGGGGAAGAATTAGCATCAGCATCCAAAAATAAGTTTCTGCAACAGGATTCTTTACAGGATTGAAACTTTTTCTTAAAATGTTTCAATTCCAAAATAATAAACCAGCAAAAACACACATAGTACCCTTACTTTTTGGGAGACAACTGAATCTCTTGCTTCTTCCATTTAAATACTTTGTCAGTGACATGGCAATCAATGACTTCAACGCTGGTTCTTCTCCCATTACCTTCTTACACATATTTCTGTTAATTGTTTGTATTAAAGGCCAGTTTACACACAAACATGCATTCTTAAATGTAATAATCATTGGTAAAATTGTATTTAGTTTTGACAATAAAACTTGATAATGCCAACTTTTTTAATGGAGAGAGCATGGTTTTCTTCTTTTTTCTTCCTTTCTTTTTTCTAAGCAGATGAGCAGACTCTCAGGTGTGGGAATCAAGGTCTGTCTGACTGAAGTTGGTTAAATGAATGTTATGAGGAAATTGAATTCATATATATTCAATATTTTATAAACAATGAGAAAGTGGTCTCAATTCTGCAAAACTAGCATATTTAATATATATAAGTTCTCTTTTGAAGTTACCCTCATTTTATTCTTAGTTATGTCTACTAGAAAATTCACACATACATTCACTCAAATGTTTATTAAAGTTTTATTAAGCACAAGTTACTATACTTGGCATGAGGGCAGATGGATAAGTACAGATGCTCCCCAACTTAATAATAGTTCAAGTTAACAATTTTTTGACTTTATCATGCATTTAACAGGATGTAACCCCACCATAAGTCAAGGAACATCTGGATCTTTGATGGCTCGACTTATAAATTTTCAACTTTACAAGGGGTTTATGGGGTTGCTAAATGCATTTGTGATTTCACAATATTTTTAACATTTGTTGGGTTTATCAGTATGTAACCCCAACCCCACTGTAAGATAAGGAGCATCTGTACCACACAATCTCTATATTTATGCTGTACTGAGAAACCAATCCAAAAAAAAAAGTTATATAAGCAGATTCAAATAAGTGTGACAATAAGTATAATAAGAACAAGTGCAGAACATAGTACTTTGGGAGAAGACTCATGAGTTAAATCTTGAAATATAATAAATGGAAAAATTATTTGAATGTCAAGAATATTTAGGCAGGAAGATAAATGAATGTGGTACATATACACGATGAAGTACAATTTGACCATAAAAAAGAATGGCATCCTGCCATTTGCAACAACATGGATGGAACTGGAGGTCATTATGTTAAGTGAAAGAAGCCAGGGACAGAAAGACAAACATCATATGTTCTCATTTTTTAGATTTGTGGGATCTAAAGGTTAAAACGATTGAACTCATGGAGAGTAAAAGGATGGTTACCAAAGATTGGGAAGGGTAGTGGAGAAGGGGTGGGGAGGGGAGTCAGAATGGTTAATGGGTACAAAAAAAATAGTTAAAAAGAATGAATAAGACCTAGTATTTGACAGTGCAACAGAGTGATTATAGTCAATAATTTAACTGTACATTTTAAACAACTAAAAGGGTATAATTGGATGGTTTGTAACCCAAAGGATAAATCCTTGAGGGGACGGCTACCCCATATTTTATGATGTGATTTTTAAACACTGCATGCCTGTATCAAAACACTACATGTACCCCATAGATATATAGATATATATAGATATATATAGATATATATATATATATATATGTGTGTGTGTGTGTGTGTGTGTGTGTGTGTGTGTGTGTGTGTGTGTATGCATATATACTATTACGTACCCACAAGAATTAAAAATTTTAAAAATAAAATAAATTGCAGAAAAGTAACATGAAACACTTTGTATTACCAAAAAGTCCATGACAATAATGTAAGAATACACCAAAGTCCATCAAGTCTAGAGAGTAGAGGCTAGTTTTATTTGTTTTTGTTTTGAAACAGGATCTCACTCTATCACCCAGATAGGAGTGCAGTGGCGCAACCTCAGCTCACTGCAACCTCTGCCTCCCAGGCTCAAGTGATTCTCCTGCCTCCCTCAGCCTCCTGAGTAGCTAGGATTACAAGCCACTCTCCACCACCACTCAGCTAATTTTTGTACTTTTAGTAGAGATCGGGTTTCACCATGTTGTCCAGGCTGGTCTCAAACTCCTGACCTCAAATGATCCACCCACCTCAGCCTCCCAAAGTGCTGGGATTACAGGGATGAGCCACTGTACCTGGCCTACAGTCTAGTTTTAAGGCTACTGCAATCACCTGGTGATAAATTATGGGCCCTGAATTCAGGTAATGACAGTGAGAATGGAGAGAAGGCAGATTCAAGTGTTAATTAAGAAGCTGTTTAAATAAGACTTTATAATCATAAGGATATGATAAATGACTTTGATAAGCAACCTGATAAAGGTCTCCAAAAAATAGGAAAGAAAGTTTGCAAGATAACAAGGATGGTTTATTTTGAACATATTAAAGATGACATGCCTGCAAGTCATACAGATAAAGAGGATGACCTGAAGAAAGAGATTTTATTATCATCAATTGAGAATTCAAGTCAATTAAATCATTTGGGATAAAATGCATTGAAGAAGAAGAGAGGCACCCAGAATCAATAACTGGAGGACATCAATACCTAAGGAAAAGACATTAGCAAAGGCAACTGATAAGAAAAGAGCAGCAAGATAAGAAAAAAATACTATGGTCTAAAAGCCAAAAAGAGTGTTTTAAGAATAAAGAAATAATCAGCAATGTAACATGACAGAGAAGAGAAGGAGGATGAAGTCCGCTGATGGTAACAATGAGGAAACTATGGACATCTTTAACAAGAGGAGTTTCTACAAAGTCCTGGAGTGTGGAAAACTTCATAGTGAGAAAGTGAGAGAAAATAAGAATATTATTTCAGGATGATTGACGATTAAGAGAAAATGAGCAAGTGACAGAGGGATACTCAGTGTTCTGGTTCTTTCACTTGCAAACAAGATTCTTAACAAGAGAACTTTCCTTGAAGACTAGAATGAAAGAAATAATGCTGAATGCAAAAGTATAGAAATGTATATGTGGAAAATACTGCTAGAAACTGAGTGAGTACAACTCTCGTTGTCTCCCTTTTCTCTGCAGGCGTGAGAAAAGAGAAAGGTAGGCATGATTGCCTTCTGAGAACAGAGGATGGTGTAACGGTAGACTGGTCAATGTCTGAAGACTTAACAGTGAGATATGGAGAGCAAGATGACAAGAAACCTGAAATTATTGCCCAAGTGGTAATAAGAATAGAACAAGTGTAAAGGCCTCATATATGCAGTGGTAGCAAATCACTGTTTTCACAAAACTGTGAAATCCCCATATCATTTACCTTGTTCTCACCCATTCTCAGCTCGACATTATCTTTCTTGGACTAAAATCAAACACCACATGTTCTCACTCATATGTGGGTGTTGAACAATGAGAACACATGGACACAGGGAAGGGAGCATCACACACTGGGGTCTGTTGCCGGGAGGCTAGGGGAGGGACGGTGGTGGGTGGGGAGGTTGGGAGGGATAACATGGAAATAAATCCCAGATATAGGTGACGGAGGGGATGGAGGCAGCAAACCACCTTGCCATGTAAGTACCTATGCAACAACCCTGCATGATCTGCACATGTACCCCAGAACCTAAAGTACAATAAAGAAAAAAAAAGAAACTAGAAAATAAACATGTTCTCTTTGTATATCCCTCCCTTTCAAATGTCTTATATTCAATTCAGATGTTACATAATGCCTGCATTTAAAAGAAAATAATTGACTGTCTTATTAAATACTTTCCTAGTGAATGTCTGATATTTTCTTCTGGAAGTAAAGATAATCCAGATTTTCAGTACCTCAAGGGGAGGCAGTCATAAAAGGACTAGCTCAGTGCCGTCTAATCCACCAAATAAGCCCCTGGGTTCTAAAGCTTATATCTATATTGATGTTATCTATGCATATAAGTGGAACATTATATAATAAAATACGTAACCAGATACCCTAAGCCTCTATCTATTATTTATCAGTGTCATTTAACATCCATGATTAAGGCAAATTCAGGTCAGAATAAATAATATCCATGAAAGCATATTTATTAACTATATTTGGTGTAATAATAAATCAGACTCAGCCTAGAGAAAAAGAAACTGAATTTAATGTCTAAACAGCCTGATAGTCATGTTGACAAGTTAAAGCTTTTATCCACTCACCATAAAAAACAATGCAGTATAGCCGGGCATAGTGGCTCATGACTGTAATCCCAGCACTTTGGGAGGCTGAGATGGGAAGATCACGAGGTCAGGAGTTCAAGATCAGCCTCCTGGCCAACATGGTGAATACCCACCTCTCCTAAAAATAGAAAAATTAGCTGGGTATGGTGGCATGTTCCTGTAATCCCAGCTACTTAGGAGGCTGAGGCAGGAGAATTGCTTGAACCCAGGACCCAGAAGGTGGAGGTTGAAGTGAGCCAAAATTGCACCACTGCAATCCAGCCTGGGCTACAGAACGAGACTCTGTCTCAAAAAAAAAAAAAAAGCCGTATAAATGTAAATGGATTTGGTATAAATATCATAGAATATTAGCTATTTTATTTGAGTTGTCTAGACCAGTAAAAATGAATATAACAAAAAGTATAATATTTGGAGTCAGGGGATAATGTAAAAATTAATTTTTAAATCTCTAGTTTTATCAAAAGGATATTATATTTTTAAAATGCTCCTTGTGGACTTATGAACTCCAGAGAGTAAAAATTCATTTGCTGTGATACCAATGGTTAGGCATCAAAATCTGATTTATATATCTTCTAAACATTGCCAAGTTAATGTTAAAGATGATTACAAACAAGAGATATTTTTCATCTAGAAAGAAGATAATAAAACTCTCATAAGATCACAGAGCTAAGCACTTCACCAAATAACACTTTTACAGATTTCACTTCACAATGCAGCAGTAAAGATGCTATTCTGTTAAAAATGTGTATATGAGGAAATAGATATTTCAGCTGATCTTCAAAATAGAGTGATTTTCAAAAACTGCAAAATTATCAAACCTATAATGACAGTAACAGTTCTCAAAAAGTATTTTCTATTTGCAATAATTTCAGTTTCTCCCACATTATATCATAGGTCTCTTTACAGTGGAAACCCCTTATTGTTATTCATGTCTTGAATATTTTTAAAGTCATGTTAAAAGATATATTAAGCATAGATTATAAATTTGTTTATAATTTTATTGTTACTAAACATATCATTAGGTTAAATTTTAAATGTTCCAGCTTACTATTTAAACCCAAGATGAATTGACTGCACATTTTGACAAATGCCACTGGGCGGGATTGTCGATAACTCTCTGAAATGGATGAACAACTACAATTAACAATGAAATTTTAAATTAAACTGTACTCTGATTGAAATTAGTATTTCCAAGACTTGTGAATCTTATGGGATTTGTTAGAAATAAAAAGGGGGAAACCTATTAAATTGCTAGAAATTACTAAGTTGTAAAACACAGAAAAGTTGTCAGGTTAAATTAATTGAATTACTGAGAGTCTAAAATTAACAAATTATGCAATATGCTTCATAGCTGATTCAACAGTTTTTTTCCTTGCTTTATAACTACTGTAATTATAATTTATTTGAATCCAAAAGCTATGCCAAAATGTCTGATTTCTAAATGTTTTAAACTAGCACAAAATGAAATTCAATTTGACAGAAACAAGTTGAGTAATAGTGAAGCTTTCTGAGGACTTTTTTTTTTTTTTTTAAAGTCTCTCATTACACAGGATATTTACTATGAAAGAACAAAGAAGGCAAACTCTCCTTGTTTTTAGTTTTTGAGGGTAAATGTAAATCAACGTTTTAGAATATATAAATATATTTGGAGCCTCGCAACATGCATTAGGATGTGTATTTAAGGTAAAAAATAATCCTTCTACCATTTGCAGCATTTCATCCTCCTACTGTGAGGCCAAAAGAGAAATTAATATGTAATTCAGAACTTTGTGAAAAGCCTGTTTTAGCAAGGTCCTATTCCAGTAGCATAAAACCATTCAAAGTGTTGGAAGAAAAATATGATACTGTAGATGGAATATTTAATTGCCATTAAGGAGAAAATATAAAATAATAAAACATAAAAACAAATTAGTAAATCTTTTTCTCAATTATTTATTTTTTTCTTCTTCTATTTGCTTAAAATGTACTCCATGCCTTCTTTGTTTGAAGTCCTGTTCTAGGCTTCGGGATGTTTCATTATTGAAAAAAAAAAAACAACAACATAGTGCATGCCCTAAAGGATCTTTTGTTCCAGTATTGAGTGAGCCTCACATTATATAAGTAAACAAGTATATATTATGTAAAGTAGTGATAAATGTTATTGAGAAAAATTAAGCAGGTAAAGCAGACACAGGAAGACTGAAAAAAAGTGGTTGCTGTTGTATAGAGAATGGTCAGGGATGACATAATGATAAGGTGACACTTCATCAGAAACCGAAAGAAAATGAGGGAGCACAACATGCAGTAATCTGGAGGAAGGGTGGAAGCAGCAAGAATTACAAGTGCAAAGACACTGAGGTGGGAAATTGCTTGACAAGCTCGAGAAAAATTAAGGAGGATAAAGTGGTTAGCAAAAGGAAGGTAAAATAATAGGAGATAACTGGAGAGTGAAAGCAAGGAACAGAGTTGTGTAGGGAAATGCAGGCCATAGTGAAAAGCCATTGGGAAGTGTTGAGAACAGAAATAACATCGTTTAATTTAGATTTTAAAAGGATCAATCTAGCGGCTCTGAAAAGAACAGACTAAGCGAGCAAGGATGAACCAAAAGTAGGGGAGCAGCTGGGAGGCAATGGCAAGAATTCAGCCAGAGAGGCCACCCAGACTCATGGCAGTGGCAGAGATGGTGAGAACTGGTCAGATTCTGGGTGTCTTATGACAAAAGAAACCAAAGAATTTGGGAATGACGTAAATGTGAGTTTTCAGAGAAGGAATACAGGCAAGAATAAGTTCAAGATTTTTGGCATGAGTAACGGGGAAGGTTGGCAACTGGATTTACTAGTCTGGAGTTCTATAGAAAGAAAATAACTATTTTTCCCAAAAATCATCTTATAAACCACATAAATATATAAATAATTTATGAAAATTACAACAAACATTTAAACTCACAGCAACACATCTATGTGCAACATGTTATTTATTCAACAAATGCTGCTTTTACTCTGGACCCCTTGTAGAAACTATGCTCCCTACCAAGAATGTATGGCCTACAAATTGAAAACCATAAGGCTAATTTATGTTATTGCATTAAGTAGTTTGGATCTGGATTTTGTTATGATGTCAATACAATAAGAAGATACGTACCTCATGTGGAATAGTGGAACAGTGAAGAACACAACATATACAAAAGCATAACAGGAGATAGCTTTTGTCACTATTGCAGCTCACTAAAAAAAATATATATATATAGTAATTTTATCTGAAGCGGACGGCAAGTACATCTGATTAAAATAATATATTTTCAGTATTTTTGTATAAATGAAAATGCAGAGCCAGTCAATTAAATTAAGCTCAATAAACATTAATTAACTGAATACTATACTATGCTTAAGTACTATGCTGGAGCAAAACAATCAGTAAGACTCAAGCCCTCATAGGGTAATCAGCATGAAATATCTTTGTTTCACAACAGAAAATGACATATATTGTGGGTTTTGCTTCTTTTTCTTGTGTAAGCTACAAAAGAATGAACATTGTTAGGAACTTCAAATTTTCAATTCTTTTGGTTTAAAACAAATTATAAATACAACTGCAGATGATAAAAAAGCAGAAGGAAAACAAAATAGAAAACAACAGAAAGAAAGCAATCAGAAAATCATTTGTCCAAAACAGGTTTAAATCAGTAAAGGCGGGAACATTTCAGGAGAGTTTCACATGGGAAAAAGGACTTGCATTAGACATTCAGGAATAGGTAGAAAGGAGCAAGTGATGTGGGAAGCATGAAGATAGTGGGTGGGGAGAACCACCACTATCTTGCATGGGCCAAGTCCAAAAACTAGCAGTGAATGTGACCAGTTTTAAGAGTAATGACTCAAAAGGGGTTTCTACAGGTATGATATTCACATCAGTATCATCATTTAATTTCAGAGTATAAAAAATTCATCAATATGGCTTCAGATCCTGCCTTCAACTAAACTATGAGGAATTACCCTTTTCCAACAACATATCTATGTGTAGGCTAATATTCTTCACAAAACAACATATTGCCCCAGATTGAATGCAGAAAGAAAATCCCAGCCAGACAGTGAAGAAATTTGCACAAATGTAGAGCAATACCACTCTTCTCATCAATATTTTTGTTTGGGAAAATATAGATGTTTTTATAAAATTATTTTATTTAATATATAACGGGTTAATTACTATCACCTGAAAATGACTTTCTATTTTTCAGATGTCTGTTTCAATTACTAATTAGGTAAGTATTAATTGATACAACCTACAGAAACCAACATTCTTTTTGATCCTCAGTAATTTTTAAGAATTTCAAGGGATCTTGTTTAAAAAAAAGATTAAGAACCACTATATTAGCATATTTATTAGTATTAATTACTATTTATATACCTCAATTTCCTCATTTATAATATGTGAAAAATAATAATGTCTAATTTTAAGGGATTTTTGTGAAGATGGATACTCCAATGGCTGAAGTGGTATACCTTCCAGATCCCCACAATCAGGACTGAAACGCATTCTCCCAGCTGCGGTGTTTTGGCAACTAATACCTCTCAACTAAATCCCCTTCAGGACTTGGCCTCAGCTTTCAGACCTTACTGTCTAATCCACAGTGGTCACAACCCCTGCTCTGAGCCGTCTGCGTTCCTTGGTCAATGTAGAGGTATAGAGAATATACCATCAATAGCTCCTGACTTCCTACCCAACTTCTCATTATATGATACATGACTCTCCCAGGCCTGGCTCTTCTCTTTTACCCCTTTCTATCATAGCATCTCACATTTATTATAACACTCCTGACTTATTGAAATACTTCATGATTATCACAATTACACATGAATTTCTCCAAGTCTAAATCGCTGTTCTCTTGGTTCCTCTTGAGCTCACCATTTTAACAGTTGTGTTAAGAATACAACACATAAAGAAGGCCAAGAAGGTGATCACATACGGGAGCATTCTTTAAAAGACTTTCCCAAAGATTCAATAGATTTCCCAAACATTCAATAGATTATACAATTGGTTGATTTTGCTATTTACTGTAAGAACTTTGACTCCATGAACTTAGACGGTAACTTGCAAATTTGTATCCAATGATAATACAAATGCTTTTGTCTAGTAATAGATCATTGTCCTGCAGTACCTGAACCAATTTTGTATCCAACTTTCCAGTATTACTCTAGCATTCGTCTATTAAATTGCTAAAAATATCCAGGGCATCAAACGTTCTTTGAACTAATTTACCATTGTACAGGTTTTCTTATTAATGAATTGAGTAGATTTTTTATTCTTGTCCAATCTGTATTTGTATAAAATCATTTTTCAACTTTTGAATATTACACTTTGACAATTACACTTTGACAATTTTGGGCAACCCCCTGGATTTTTTTTCTTCTGTTTTTTCCTGGTTTTATTTCTTCTTTTGTTTTGGGTTTGGGATGTGTGTGTGTGTTTTAATTTCTGAGAAATTCTGTTACTCTGTTTCTTGTCTAACTCCTGGTTAGTGCTATAGTCTTTTTCACAACTCAACATCAAAACTGTTGAGTCTATGTCTTGTCTGGAACTCCTCCCAGTTACAATTGTGTAGGTGAGAGAGAACTCTATGTAAAAGTCATGGCTTTGGCTGTGTCTCTTTCCACAGTCAGGTGTGGAACTAGAAAACACTTTCTTTACCAAGTGATCAAAGGTAACATCACCAGGAATGAGTTAAATTGACACTTTGCACCCCCTAACATGATCGACTAAGAAGAACAATGTATTATACATGTAGTTTCTCTTCTAAAAATTGCATAAGCTGAACGTAATAGTGAAATATCAGGCAATCATGAATTAGTCCACAAATAACTGTCATGAGTGTTAATGTCACGTAAGAGAAAAAATGATGAGAAACTACTTCAGATTAAAGGAGAGAAAAGAGACATGATAATTAATATAACACATGATTCTGGATTGGAGCCTAGATTTTGTTTTAATTGAAACTGGGGAAAAATTGAATATAGATTTATACCAAGTAAAATACTGTGTCAAGGTTGAATTTGTAGATGTTGATATTTACCTTGTGATGTAAGAGAATATCCTTCTTCTTAGAAAATACATGCAAAAGTATATAGGAGGAGGAATCATGATGTCTACAATCAACACTCACATGATTCAGAAAAACAATATAGATAATACATGTTTGTATTATCACAGAGAGAGAAAGAAAGAAAATGTGATAAAGATCAACAGTTTGTGAATCTATCTAAAGGTCCTATGTGAGTTCTTTGTATAATTCATCTAACTTCCCTGTAAGTATGAAATTACTGTTAAATAAAAGTAGCTGAGTGTGGTGGCTCACATCTGTAATCCCAGCACTTTGGGAGTCTGAGGCAGGTGGATCACTTGAGGTCAGGAGTTGAAGACCAGCTTGACCAACATAGTGAAACTTCATCTCTACTAAAAATACAAAGTTAGCTGGGAGTGGTGGCACGCACCTGTAATCCAAGCTACTTGGGAGGCTGAGGCAGGAGAATTGTTTGAACCTAGTAGGCAGAAGTTGCAGTGAGCCAAAATCACGCCATTGCACTCCAGCCTGGGCTACAATAGCAAAATAACTCCATCTCAAAAAAATAAAACACAAGTTACTTATTAAAACTGAAGTGATATGGCATAACTAAAGTGATGCTCGTTCTATAAAGCATGAAAGTAAGTTTGGTTAACTTTTTCTTTAAAGATTCACATGAGGGAACAGTAGAAGAAGCAATGCCTAACTTACCTATTCTCTTGAATCTGATACTATTAATATGCAACTAAGTTTTGTTATTTTCAGTAATGTTTTATTTTTTATTTTTAAGAAGTAACTTGACATTAAGAAGAGGCAGAAAAAGGAGACAGAGGAGAAAATATAAAAATAGAGATGTAGACACGTCATTTTACTTTTCTGAGTTCTACTTCCTACAAGTTCTGTTTTTTGACTCGGGCAATTGGTGGAAACAGATTATCTGAACAAACGCATAATACAACCTTAGAAAGTTTTTTTCAAAAGCTGTTTTACATTTCTTGGAACACATAATGCCTATCCCAGTTTCTGACTCATGGTAGATAGTCCACAATATTCACTGAAGAAATGAATTGGACTTACTTTACTTAAACCTTTGCTCTACACCTCACCAATAATTATAAGCCAATTATATCCCCTCACTTTTATTTTCAGATTTGGTTGTGGGGTGTTTGCCACTTGATTGATTACTTAGATCTGTAATAAAATCCAGAACTAGTAATTTATTACTTATTCTAGTAAGGTGTCCTTGTGGGTAAGGAACCTCTATTTTCAGAACGTAGGCATTTCAGGACTCTAGTAGGAGATCTAAATGTTTAAGATTCAAGACATTTTTTAGGTTTTTTTAATATCATGTAACTCAGCTGCCACAAGTAAAGAAATCTTCTCTTCCTGTTGCCTATGTCATCCATATGCCCTAAAATATATGCCCTAATGCATAATGGGCATATAGCTAGCACCGGTTCAAACAGAATTTACCTTATTTGGCCATTAAGTCCATCTAATAAAATTATCTTTTTAATGTTTTCTTTAATTTGGGTTGCTGTTTTTTCCTGAGCAATTCTACTGTTACTTTATTATGCACTCATGCTTTATAAAAAAATAAAAAGAATACTTTTTTAGTGAAGCTTTTATCTATTGCTTTAGTAAAACAAAAAAGCTTGCTTATAGAACCAGAATAATGTACTATCTTATGGTAAAAGTATTCTTATTTTTAAAATAATATAAAAATTTTTAGCAAAGCTGTAGTACCAACATTTGTAAATCACTTTATTTTATATTGTTTTACAAAAGCAAAAAACAATTTCTGTAGCAATCATTTGTATAGGTTTCCTGTTCTAATTTCCTAAAAATTACTTAATGGTCTATTTATAACAAGGAGAGAATCATGAAAAGCTGAAGATTCAAGCATCTTTTATGTTCAACCCCACTGCACTGAATCAAAAAATACAAAGCAAAACTATATACTGAACAACTGTGGCTATCTTTGAACTTCTTTAGTTAACAAACCTTATAGGCTTCCAGCTGTGTAATAGTAAGTTCCCTCCAAGAAATCACAGTGTCACTTCATAAAACTGAATGGTGTCCCAACTTCCTTTGTTATGCAGGACTTCCTAAAGAGATAAATGCTATTACAGAAAAGCATGCATTAATAGTTTCTTTCTCTTTTTCTAAATGTAAACCAACATCTATGTTTCACTTCTTTCTTTATCTCAGCTATAGCAACTTCCAGTGGACTGCTGGGTCAAGTTAATGCTTTAGCATCAATGTACTCTGGCACCTACTTAGCTCAGAGATGCTTTCTGTATACTATTATTACTATTATTTAAAAATAAGAGAGAGAGAGAGAGAGAGAATCACTGTGATTCATGGACCATAGCTAGGTGGCTGATGTGCTTTTCATTTAAAGCCACTATTTGTATTAATGTATCCACACTTTGGAACATAAATCTACTGAAGGTAACAGCATGCTGAGACAGACTGTCTCATCCTAACCAAAGCCTAATACATGATATGAATTATCTTACAGCTGGTAACCCTCTATTTCTAATCTCTGATAATTTGAATACTCAAGTTGAATACCCTACTGGTGGAAGTATTCTTCCAATAGAATGAAGAAAGAAGAAAGACAAGTGCAAAAACTCGAGTGTGTTTAAAAAATTTCCCTCACAAAAGTTTAGAGATCTTAAATTATCACAGAACTGACCAATACTACTAAATACACAGATGCTATTTTCCCCCAGTTTAATAATCAGAAAATAATTGAGTTGAGTAAACTTTCTAACTAAATTATAACATAAATCATGGCAGAGTATTCAAATCTTAAGCATACCGCTCAGTTAATTTTTTTTCTAAGTGCTTATAAATTGATTTTGAAGATTGTGAAAAACGTATGACTTTTCAAAATATAGCCAAATACAAATCAAGTAAAGTACATTACCCTTATAAAGATCTAATAGATAAATAACTTGAACATTTAGAACTTTTTTGTTGTGGCTAAAAGGAACTAACACTGTCATGGTAAAGAAGTATCCTAAATGTGAGTTTCACTTTTAAAATGTTTCTTTTCTAAATCACTACTTTAAAAGGCAATATTATGTTTTTCAGTGTTTCTAGTTTTGACATGTTATTAATAAAAACCACTGTCATATTCATTTGTATAGCACTTTAAAACTAACAAAGCCTTTTCACATAAACTATATTATTTGATTATATGACAACTGTATGAAGTGGGCAGTATTATTATTATTCACTGAAACAGATAACATTGAAATTTGGTGTCCTTTCCCAAATCAATTATTCCTTTTATCATACCATGTACTTGTTTAAAATAAGTTAAAATCACATCTAACTGACAAAAAAGAATTCCAATTTTGTAAGTGTTCCTACTTTGTTGATGTTGTATTTTAGAAGAAAGTGTGACTTTGATTTTTAAACAGTGCACTTATATTTCAGACAAGTTTCACAAAGATAAAATAAAATTGCACATTCTTATAGCATATGAAAGATCAGGAGGTACCAAAAGCCTTTAGAAAAGCATGAAAATATTACAAAAAGTATTTGTGTTCACTAATTTAATATACTTTATTACTTTATTTATTTTTAGAAACTAGATATTTTACAGATTTTCCTTTCTTCTAAAGTCATGCTCCAAACTTCCCATCCCTCCCCGACACACACCCTCAGCACATCACTAGTTCCTCTTGGACCAGAGCCAGCCTGAGGCACAATTCAGCCTGAGGCATAGTCTCTGGGAAGCTCTGAAGGAGGCAAAGCAGAGATAGCAGTTGCAGAGACCACAATGCAGGGCAGAAGTGGGCAACATGTTTATCTCTGGGGGTTGCCAAGTTTCCTGGATTGTCTAATACATGCTGCTTGCACAGTGCCCACAACTTTTGCCATTGCCTTTTGCTTGACTTCAGCTGCTGTCAATTGGGAAAAATAATGCATAATGATCAGTGATAGCAGTGAAGGCAGAAATTAGTATTACAATGTATTACATTTCTGATTCTAATAGGGAGGTCCTACTTTAAATAACAGAATTGCTGCTTCTTCAAAGTGACTTTAGACACAGAACGGGACATTAAGAATTACTAGACTATTTTAAAAGGATGCTGAAATATATGTGCATGGAAACAAAAATTACAATAGCAATACACATCAAAAAAAGAAAAAAGGGAGAGAAGCTGATAATTATTAGGGCAAAATCACTGCAAATTTCCCTACGTCCAATCCAAAGTAATTGCCTTCAGAGTTTTGGCTATTCTTCTTACGGAAATAAATTTTTCATAGGCCATCACTGTATTTCTATAAATCTAACCTATTGTGATTTTCATGCCTATTTTATTTTGTCAGATTTCCAATATAACAAATTCCCAGCCTTTTTGTTTGGAATCCATTTAAAACTTCCCCTCTATCTTAAGTTTTCAGATAGGACAGGTAAGTGAAAAAGCAGTAGAGTCAAGGATCAAATGGCAGAAATAGCTGTGTTTAAAGTGTGAGTGTGAAGAAGCCTGCAAAGGAATCTGAAAAGAGCAAAGAATGAGAATAACCACAGGAGAATTAGCACTGTGAAAAGAAGAGAGGAAGTGCATGAACAGAGTCCTCAACACTGTTAAATGAATAAAACATGAAGATTTAAAAAAAAGAAAAAGAAAATCAGCAAAGTCATTGATAACTTTACATAGTTCTCAACTGGGGGCAATTTTTGTCTACCAGAGCACATGTGACAATGTCTGAAAATATTTTAGTTGTCACAACCAGGGGTCCCACTGGCATTTATTAGGTAGGGATCATAAATGCTATTAAACATCCTACAGTGTACAAGACAGTCCCCCTAACAAGGAATTATTCAGGACAAAATCTCAATAATGCTGATGTTGAGAAACTATATTATATGGGCAAAAGTATTTGCCCATATTATATGGGCAAAACTATATTATATGGGCAAAATTGAGGAATCCATAGGCAGTGAGAAAATGAGTATGGCAAGTGTCAGGATTGTTTGCCTTGTAGGGAAAAAGAGGGATAGGATGGAGAAGTTTAGGAGCAAGCAGGATACAGAAAACAAAATTATTTTTTATTTGTTTCTTCAAAGATGGAAAACTTGGCAGTGTTTTCAACTGGCAGCAACAAAGAGATGGGGAAAAAAAAGAAAACAGAAGAAACATACTGAAGGAGTGCCATTCTAAAGCAGATGAGCATTTAAAATGGGGACAACTAGTAAAACCTTTTCTTAGAAGGAATGAAAAACACAAATATTTATCTAAGATCAAAGGAAATAAAGACCAATGGGTAAAAATACGAATGAGGGGGATTGCAAGAACAGAACAGATAATTTGAGGAGAGGATTCAAAGTTCGTACTTGCTGCCTGGGTTAAGCAGCTAGCCTGTGATCCATTTTCCCTCTTACAGGGGAAAATAGTATATGCTTTCCCGAAAGTAAGACAGCAGATGACCTGGTAGGATCTCCTTGTAAACATACTAACAGCAGACTTTTGGCAAACAAACTAAAGTGTTTTCACTAGGGGAGATTATCTATAGACTGCTTACAGCAGAATATATCTAGATTACTTATGAAAATTAAAGATGGAATCTAAAAATATATAGGATATGGTTCCTGGAAAAATGTCCATCTATGTTACATCACTATAAAATGGAGATGCTTCATAGTGAGATGGCTCCTTATGTATAAATGAGGTCACTGGCACACGCCCAACCCTCCAAACCTCATCCAACATCCTGGGCCAGAGCCCATCAGATGTAGAAAAAAAAAGGGCCTGGGGATCGGGGGGCATATTCCAGAGCAATCCCTACTATACTTATCTCTCTTGAAACCTGGTAAGAGTTCTGATATATGTGAGTCTCTCTTCACAATAAAATTATTTGTTTCTCACTGAAACATAGACTAATCACTATGTGGCATTGAGATAACTAGCTGAGTATGAAAATAATTTTGTATATAATTACAAATGTATACAATAAAGAGCCTAACAGAAGGACTGAAAAGAATTAGTAGGTAGCCTGTTTTAGGTTGGATGTATCAAACTAAGCACAGTAGAAGATACATATGTATATGTATATATATATATATACACACACATATACATATACACACATATACATATACGTGTGTGTGTGTGTATATATATATATATGGCATTTTAAAGCAAATTTTTAGCATGAGTAAAAGAATCATTGAATGAGATTATGAAAGTGATAAAATGATAGCTAATCTAATTTAGAAAGGTTTAGTTTAAACAAAAGTGTCACCATATAGGAAGACTGTGAAATTGTATATGCAGATTCACTTGTAAATTACATTGTTTTACTGTCTCAATTTTAAAATTACTTAAAAACAACATGAATATGTTTAGATATTTCTATATATTTTAACTCTAATGGTCAATATTGAATATAATTCTTCACCAGTAATATATTTCTCGACCTGTGGAGTCAGAATTTCTTTTGCTTATTTAATTTATTAATGTTAATTTAATGTTTTTAAATTTCAATATCATAGAATAACTCTATAAAATGAATTTTCTTCATTGTCTAAAATAAATAATATACAAATTTCAAACCCCAATGACTGTCACCTCAGAAAAGGTAGTTAATTTACTGAAAGTCAATTCTGTGCTGCAAATTGTATATCTATTAAGATGGTCACAGATCTTGAATCAATAAATATTATCTCGTATGCTATGGAAGCTTTGCCAGCCCATTCAGTTACCTAAATAAGGAACAAAGCAGTTGTCACCTCACAGAAAATTAACAGATAAAACCTGATCCAATTAAAAATAACATAACTTGAAAAGTAAAAGGTAAACAACCTTAGTTTTCTAACTTCCTAATTTTAAAGGGATATAAACTATTAATATCTAAAGTATATTCTAGATTAGTATGGTTAGAGGGAAAAGATCTCTAATTCTCCTTTACTATTGTCCTTTTAAATTATTTTCTTTGTAAAATAAGCACAGTTTTTAATTAGGCTTTTGACATACATTATTTTATACTGCTATTGTTACAACATGACTATTTATAGTAAATTTATAGTAAAGGTGGCTGAACAGAACCCCAAGTGATTGTCCCCCTATTGGAACACCAAACAGAATAAATATTCAGGCAAGAAAGCATCTTCATAAGAACCAAAAGTCAGGTGAGCAATCACAGTATCCTCGTTTTAATAATATGTCAAGGAGAGGCACTGAAGAGGATAGGAAAGACAGTGTTGCATTGCCCAAACCACCATTCCTCCATCCTCTGCTACCACAAAGACAGAAAATTTGTGAACTTGTGGGAGGAAGAGCGGAGTGATTGGGAGACTGCATTGGAACTTGGTGCTGTCTTGTCACAAGAGAACACAACACAGAACCGAATTCCGCCAGCGCTCACAGAGAAACCATTTAGGCCCTGTCAAAGGAGAATGCTCCCTCCTAGGGATAGGAATCTGAGCTCCAGCTAGCTCTACCACCAGCTGACCAAAGTGGCATGCAGTCCTAAATAACTCTGAAAAACAGTCAGGTCACAAGAACTTCAGTACTTGGGCAAGGATTACAACCAATACTGCAGAAATGCAAAGGATCATTAGAGACTATGATGAGCAACTATATGCCAATAAATTGAAAAATCTAGAAGAAATGGATAGATTCCTAGACACATATGACCTACCAAGACTGACCCATGAAGAAATCCTAAACCTGAATAGATGAGTAACAAGTAACAAGATAAGCCAGAATAAAAAGTCTCTCATCAAAGAAAAGCCCAGAACCCAAGAGCTTCACTGCTGAATTCTACCAAACATTTACAGAAAAATTAATGCCAATTCTAGATAAACTATTCCAAAACATAGAGAAGACTTCTGCGCTCATTGTATGAGGCCAGTATTACCATGATCACAAAATCAGACAAAAACACAAGAAAAAAAAGGAAATGACAAGCCAATATCTCTAATGAGCATGATATAAAAATCCTCAAAACATACTAGCAAACTGAATTCAACAACACAATAAAAAGATCATTCATCATGACCAAGTGAGATTCCTCCCTGAGATGCAAGGATGGTTCCGTGCATACAAATTAATAAACATGATACATCATATCGACAGTTAAAAAAAAATCATTTCAATTGATGCTGAAAACACATTAAATACAATTCAACATCCCTTAATGATAAGAATTAGACAAAACCTGTGTATGGAAGAAATATACCTCAACATGATAAAAGCCATGTATGATAGACCCAGAGCCAGTATCATATTGAATGGGAAAAAAACTGAAAGCCTTTTCTGTACAACATGAGACAAGACAAGAAAATATGCCCACTTCACTACTATTATTGAACATAGTGCTGAAAGTCCTAGCTAGAGCAATTAGACAAAGGAAAAAACAAAATGCACCCAAATTGGAGTAAAAACATAAACTTATTCTTGTTTGCAGAAAACATGATCATATATTTAGAAAAATCTAAAGACTCCACCAAAAAATATCATAACTAATAAAAGAATTCAGTAAAGCTGCAGGACAGAAAATCAACATACAAGAATCTGAAGTATTTATTTATGCCAACAGTGAATAATCTGAAAAAAATCTACAAATCATTACCATTTACAATAGCTAAAATAATAATAAAAATAAAATACATAAACTTTATTAGAAGAAACTTAACCAAAGAAGTGAAAGATCTCTACGATAAAACTATAAAACACTGATACAGTAAACTGAAGAAAACCAAAAATTTGAAAGATTCCATGTTTGTGAATTGGAAAAATCAATATTGTCAAAATATCCAGTTACCTAAGCAATGTACAGGTTGAACTCAATCCATATCAAAATACAACCAATTACAGCCAATACTTCATGTGATGACATTCTTCACAGATATAGAAAATAATCCTAAAATATCGACATAACAATCCAAAAGACCCATAATAGCCAAAGCCATCATGAGCAAAAAGAATAAAACTGGAGGAATTGCATCACCTGACTTCAAATTACATTACAAAGCTATAATAACCAAAATAGCATGGTAGTGTCATAAAAACAGACACACACACCCCAATGGAACAGAGATCCCAGAAATAAATCCACACAGCTACAGTGAATTCATTTTCAACAAAAGTGCCAAGAACATACATAGAGGAAAGGACCGACTCTTCAATAAATGGCGCTGGAAAACTGGATATCCACATGCAGAGAATGAACCTAGACTCCTATCTCTTGTCATATACAAAAATCAAATCAAAATGGATTAACACTTAAACCTAAGACCACAAACTATGGAACTATAGAATAAAACATTAGGGAAACTCTTCAAGACATTGGCCTTGGCAAAGCTTTCCTGAGTAAGACCTCAAAAACACAGGCAACCAAAGCATAAATGGAGAGATGGGATCATATCCAGCTAAAAAGGTTCTGCACAGCAAAATAAACATCAACAAAGTAAACAGACAACCCACAGAAGGGGATGAAATATTTGCTCAGATATATGTTAAAAAATATATATTAATACTCAGAATATATAAGAAGCTAGAACAACTCAATAGAAAAATAAAACTAAACAATCTGATTTAAAAATCATCAAAAAGATCTGAAGAAACATTCCTCAAAAGAAAACATGCAGATAGACAACAGGCATATAAAAAATGTATTTTATCCAAAAGACAGGCAAATGACAAATGCTGACAGGGTGTGGAGGAAAAGGGAACACTTGTACACTGTTGATGAAAATGTAAATTAGAACCACCACTATGGAGAACACTTTGGAGATTCCTCAAAAAACTAAAAATAGAGCTACCATATGATCCAGCTTTTTTACTGCTAGGTGTACACTCGAAAGAAAGAAATTAATATATCAAAGAGATATCTGCACTCTCATGTCTATTGTAGCACTATTCACAACAGCCAGGACATGCAATCAACTTAGTGTCCATCAACAAGCAAAAGCATAAAGAAAATGCAGTATATATCCACGATGAAATATTATTCAGCTACAAAAAACAAATGAGATCCCGTCATTTGCAACAACATAAATGAAACTGAAGGATACTATTTTAAATAAAATAAATGAAGCATGGAAAGACAACTTTTGCCTATTTGTACTCACACATAGAAGCTAAAAATTAAAATGTCTGAAGTCACAGAAATACAGAATAGAATGATAGTTACCAGAAGCTGGGAAGAATAGTGGGGAGGAGGCAGGAAATAGTGGGGACATTAATTGTATGCAAAAATATAGTTATGTAGAATGAATAACATCTAGTACTTTATAGCACAACATGGTAACTATAGTCAAAAAATTATTTATTGTATATTTTAAAATAAGAAAAAAGTGGAATTGGAATGTTTCTAACACAAACAAATGATAAATGCTTGAGGTTACAGATACTCCAATTACCCCGATGTGATTAGTGTTAATATAAATTGCATATCTGTACCAAAATATCACATATACCACATAAATACATACACCTATTATGTACCTGTAATAGTTAAAAGACTTTAAAATAAGTTTAATAATGTTATCGCAGAAGTGGAAATGTAGGTGTTAAGCATTACTGAAAGCGATCTTAAAATCATTTAAGAAGTGAGTGAAGTCTATGAATAAACTATTCCTAATTTTGCCCCACAAACATACAAATTGTGACAGCTCCTAAATGAAAATGACTCATCCCAAAGTTCAGGAAGACAAAAGTGAATGAAATATTTTTATTCGATCCTGCTTTTAAAGGCAACTCTCAATATATAAGCTTACAAGAAATAAAGTGAGCTTGACTACATAAAATATGCAGGGAAATTTTTAAATCTTCCTTTACCCATATTTGACCAAAACATTATATTTTTAATGGGTTTAATGAATATCACAAATATTTGACTATTTCTTGCCCTCATTGTATGGCCAGTTTATAACCATTGTACTTATATAATGCTAGAAACCATTCTATAAGGCTAATTCTAAAATAAATTATCCTTTTACTGGAACAATGCCATAATTGGTATGGCCTTCCTGATCAGGGACTTAAGTATCAAAAAAGCCAGAGCTTTATCAGATAGTGCATCATAAGAAATATCTGTATATTTGTATAACAAATTAAAATGTCAAAAATGTGCATAAGCATACCACACAATTATTGTACTAGAAGCCTGAATTCACATCTATGTAAACATATATTATTATCTAACCAGCAATTTTACTTTTAATTTATTCATAATTATTAGATGCCTATTTTTGCACTAGGTGCCATATTAATGACTGCTAGAAATGCCAGTATATACCCAGCTCCTTGCATTTAAAAGACTGAAATCTGTAAGGTAAAATGAGACACATTTAAATAACTATGTGGTGACTCATATGTATGATAAAATTAGAAGGGTATTCAAAGAAAAATATGGTCAGTAACTGGAAAAACAAATAAAGGCATAAAGGATTAGGGCTATTAATCTAAAATTTATGCCAGTTATCAACAAATGTAATTTCATGTTTAATGAGTGATAGTTGTGATTTTCTTCTTTAACCTTTATGAGAATTGAGGAGAATGATTCATGTGGCTCTATTTCCTTAAAAATATTAATGGCTTCCTTTTTTATTAGCTATCCCTGGAACCATGTAATATTTGCTTTAATTCTATTAACATTGAGTTACACTAAAAGCTGCAATCATTATTTTAACTCCCCAAAGCAATTAACATTTTTACATACTGGAAAGTCTCATTAAGGATTTCAAGATTAAGAAGAGAAATTTTTTAATTAGATCTTCTAATTACACTTGTCTTCTTTGTTTTTAATTTCAAGCTCGAACAACTTTCATGCCATGAAACAAAAGCGCGAAGGTGCATATACCAAATGAGCCCAGTAGGATTCTTTTTCTTGGTGGATTGTATAAGTGGGGTGTTTTGCAGTTGATTTTTTAAATATTAATCATGAGATTCATTTTGTACATTCTTCTTTACTGTCCCAACTTTCTTTCAGCATACCTGCTCAGCACGAGCAGCTGGGTCTCAGTAAGAGAAATGAACAAAAGACACAAGAAATTTATGCATATATTTAAGAGTGTCATTGAGTGTGTGAGATAAGGTACAGACAAATCAGAGAAACAGGGGTTCATGTGCCCATTTTAAATCTTAAATTTGGATTTTGATACTCACAATCCAAATCAAGCATGCCTCACCCATAAAGATGCCCAAAATGTTTAAATATGTTGTACTGACAAGATAATATTTAATCTTAAGTCTCCCTTTTGGAACTCAAAAATCCTCAAGTACTGTCTCTTTCATCTTTGAGTCTTCAGAGCAGGTTGCCAATAAATATTTATCGAAAGAAACTGTGAATGCTTTAATGAATGAATAAATGAAGAATTATAATGAATAAAGGATAAGCTAATATGAAAACAGCAGGCCCCAGAAGAATGTCAATGCACAGTAAAGTACTTGGTTATCTCAAGTAGGGCATAGTATTCTATTATTTTAGCACTATCAATAATAACTAAATTCTGCAGTTCAACATACCAAAAAATTAAAATGTGACATGAGATGCTAATAATCTGCAAGTAACTACCTTTTATTAATCAAATATAAATCTGGTTTGTTCTTCTACCAAAGTCCTACAGTTATGTTTTTACTGTGTCATTCACAGTTTCCACATAAAAGCAGCAGGAAGCTAAATGAGAGAAAACATGCTGTGTCAGAGGAAAATTGACCATAAATTAAAGTTGTCTGAATCACTTAGCACAAATAGTACAGAAGGCAACTTTGCAAATGCTTTTGCTGAGCAATCTGAAGATAATACAACTTGCAAAACCAACTGCTTGGTGCAATGAAAATAAATACTTACAAAAAATAGTAAAGATTCCTGGAGTCAAGAAAAAAAGTAAATTTAGTTCATTTAAGATACACATCTCAAGGCCTTTAAGCAGGGAAGAGAGCATATTCTAAAGAATAAAATCTGTAGAATTCTTCAATTTCAGGGATGTTTTCATCTTTTTCAACCACAAAGACCAGCACATTGTGAAGCACAAAGTCAGGGCCCATTAAATGACTTTGGACAAAAGGGAAAGAGAAGGCAAGCAGGAAATCTTGGTTAATTAAAAGAACTTGGATACAATGAAATATTTTGGAATATGATAGTTATTAAGCACTCACCAAACCTAAGTCTCCACCTCCAGATACAGGAAAGTGATTACTCTTTTTGGCTGCTTTTGTTTCTAGTTTGGGCCATATGATTACATCTGACCAATGAGTTGTGAGCAGAAGTAAAGTGAGTTTCACAATTCAAAGCATTTTATTACAGGGACCTCCAGAGATCTCTTTCTTTTTGCCATGGTGAAAGGCAATGTTTGCAAAGTTAGCTGCTTCAACAGCCTGAACACAGGAGGAGGAGACGTTGAACAGAACCCCAACACCTTCCACAATAAACATGTAGCCTAAGTGAGAAAGAAATCCATATTATAGAAAGTCATTTGTTTTGGAAGTTATTTATTTATTTATTTCATCTATCCATCTATCTGTCTATCTATCTATCTATCGAGACACAGTCTCACTTTGTCACCAGGCTGGAGTGCAGTGGCGCCATCTCGGCTCACTGCAATCTCCGCCTCCTGGGTTGAAGTGATTTTCCTGCCTCAGCCTCCCGAGTAGCTAGGATTACAGGCATGCACCACCATGCCCAGCTAATTTTTGTATTTTTAGTAGAGACGGAATTTTGCCATGTTGGCCAGGCTGGTCTCGAACTCCTGACCTAAGGTGATCTGCCTGTCTCAGTCTCCCAAAGTGCTGGGACTACAGGCTTGAGCCTCCACGCCTGGCAGAAGTTACTTTTTATCACTTAACCCAATTTATCCTGACTCATCCACTTAGGCATCTTTCCTTCTTTGAATGGTACCGGGTCTTCTGTATTGTTCATTGTGTATGGATCTACCCTCACATTAATTTTTTTATAGAGTAATCTTGTAAATACATAGAGTTAGAATTCACTATGTAAAGCTGCTGGAGAACCCATGACAAATCCTTAGATGTATACATTTATATATCATAGTTTGGAGAGAAAGTTCCTGAAACGTGTTCTTTAAAGAAATTTACTAGCTATGCCATTTTAGGCAAGCTACTTATTTTCTCAGTGCCTATTTTCTACTTACACAAAATTTGATCACTACAGCATCATTTAGTTTGTAGTACTGTTGTGAAGACTGAATGTGATAATACATGTCAGGCATTAAAAGTAGTCCCTTGGTTCAAACAAGCATTAAAAGTATATATTTCTATTATAATTGCTTTAAAATAAAATAACTAAACCATGGATGCATTCATAAATACATACAGTTGCTTAAATTATTTTGAAAGAGGAATATAGAAAATGTGTTACTTTTCACACATAGAGCTACAATTTTCCAAATATATGTCAGTTGTTTCTGATGTAACTAGGACTAAATAATCCATACCATTTCTTTCTTATATGCTACAAGTTAAATAACATATTTTATGCATTTTAAATTAATTAATTAAAGTATAAAGTAATTGTCCGGGCACAGTGGCTCATGCCTGTAATTCTAGCACTTTGGGAGGTGATGTGGGTGGATCACCTGAAGTCAGAAGTTCGAGACCAGCCAGGCCAACATGGAAACCACGTCTCTACTAAAAATACAAAAATTAGCTGGGCATGGTAGCACACACTTACCGTCCCAGCTACTCAGGAGGCTGATGCACAAGAATCACTTCAACATGGGAGGGGAAGGTTACAATGAGCTGAGACTGAACCACGGCACTCCAGCCTGGGTGGCAGAGCAAGACTCTGCCTTAAAAAAAAACTAAAAATAAAAATTAAAAAATGAATAAACTGTAAAGTAACTGAAAGATGAGACATAACTTGTAAAATCCAAAGGAAGATGGTAAGATTGTGAAGTAGTTTTTGGTAGTTCTCATTAGGAAACTGAAAAGTTTTAGTATTTATTTCAGTAAGTTTCATCTGTAAATCCAGTGAACATGTACAATATTTTTACCAAGTTTCCGTTCCAACACTGATGTACTGTCCCCAACCATGGCAATGGTGTCTTTCTGCCATCTAGTGGAAACAGTAAAATACTACAGGCACACTTGAAAATTTAAATATAAGGCCTACCAGATGAACAAAATCACTTCTTTTGTTTTGACATTCTAAGTTTTAAATCTTAAAAGTGGATCTGTGTGCTGGGCATGGTGGCTCATGCACATAATTCCAATGTGGGAGGCCGAGGCGGGTGGATCACTTGAGGTTAGGAGTTCAAGACCAGACTGGCCAATATGGTGAAACCCTGTGACAATTAAAAATACAAAAATTAGCCAGGAGTGGTGATGCACACCTGTAATCCCAGCTACTTGGGAAGTTGAGACAGAAGAATCGCTTGAATCCAGGAGGCGGAAGTTGCAGTGAGCTGAGAACACACCACTGCACTCTAGCCTAGGTGACAGAGCGAGACTCTGTCTCAAAAAAAAAAAAGAAAGAAAGAAAGAAAAGAAAAAAAAAAACTGGATCTGAAAATACTGACTTTGTGATATTAAAAGAAGTACTTTATTTATTTATTTTATTGAGACCAGGTCTCACTCTGTCACCCAGGCTGAAGTGCAGTGGCACAATAACTCACTTCAGCCTCCAACTCCTGGACCCAAGTGATCCTCCCACATCAGCCTCCTGAGTAGCTGGGACTACAGGAGCAAGCCACCACTTCTGGCTAATCTTTAAAATTTGTTTTAGAGATGAGTTCTCAATATTTGCCTAGGCTGGTCTCAAACTAGAATTATTTAAATTAAATACAGTATGAAAAACACATGAGATATGAAAGAATATGTAAAAGGCACAACTTTGAGCAAGTTGAATAGTGTACCCCTAGTAATATAAATAACTCTCCAAGAAGAAATAGTGTAAAGGTTGTGATGATAAATGTTTCGTAATACTTCATTAGTCCTTTTAATGGTGCATCAACTGGAAATCTTTTTTAACATATTTTCATACTTAGACCAAAAATATCCATTGCAGCAATAATGATTTAACAGCCAATGCACAAAGGAACAAAACAAAGGATGAAATATATGTGTCCATATGTACAAATGTAGACACACACTCACATAGTCATTTTTTAGTATAATAAAACAAGGCGCCCATTATCATTTGCTGTTTTGTGGTTACAAACTTGTCTAGGATTAAGAAATGGCCACACCAGAAAAAAAAGATTAAAACCTCTAACATCAAGCACAGTGATTTCGCTATCACAAAATGTTACTTTCTAACTTAAGGCTTCTTCATAAAATAATTATCAGATCTCAATGACCTAATATTTTCAGTTGAAACCCAATTATGTAAAATAATGGAGATATCATAAGTGATTTATTTTCGAGTATTTTTCACATATATCCATGGATAGGTAGGTAGAAAGATTATTTTAAAGAAACATTTTTAGATAATAGATGCTAAATACACTGCCGGAAAATGACACATTTGTGAGAAGGTGAGCAAAGTGATTTCCAAAAGGAAATCACACTCTAATACTTGTGAAACCTGAGACCGTGTAGACCCCAGGCTGCAGTTCATCCCTCATCTTTTCCCACCCCTGGGGTCCATCTCATACTATGAGGGAGCTTCATACAGATGCCTCTGTGACACTCTAGTCCATACATACAATCTTAGACCATGCCTTCCCCACATTCCCCAACTCCATTCTTATCCTAAAAGTAGGCTCTGCAATTTGGACCAGGAATGGGGTATCTTGATTACCTCCAATGTATGCGAGCATTGGATGGACATTTCACATTGGCCCCTATAAGCTCCACACCAACTCCTCACTCTTTGTGGAAGCGCTCTGCTGGAGGACAGCGAGGTTAGGGTCTACTAGGAACTAAGAGTGGTACTGTAGTAAGTGACTTAAAAAGAGTATTTTCTAGAGGGCTATTTGGTGGAGAGATGATGTGAAATGATGTGTTAAAGGGAATCCTCATGTTCAGCATTTTTCCTACCTTCTGTATTCAAGGGTCTTATTCTAGAATAGAGAATGTCAAACTTTCCATGGAAGCAAGGAAGACAGGAACTAAAGACAGCTGTGCTGGTGAACTTCATCCTGACCTAGGTGAAAAATGTGTTTCTCTGACTTGTAATGTCAACTATGTAAACCAATTTTCCCTTCAAATATGAGGTGACTATCCTGTAGTCTGTGTTCCTTTTGCCAGAGGCATGAACATGCCAGATATAGACAGTATTATTTTATTAGAGGCAGACGTATGTGTATACTTACCAAACTGTTCATTTTTGAAGATGAAGAACCTGCTCTTTGCTTTCTTAAACTATTCACATCTTCTATATTTCCATCTTTTGGTTTCAAAATCATTCTGCTACTCCCTGCAGTGCCTTCTGACGAGGATCGCAGTCTCCTCTCTATAAATCTTCCTTCACGAAATGGACTGAGGCTACTGGCAAGAACTATGGAAAGGAAAATAAATAAAAATGAATGTAAATATTTAAATGTAGTTTTTATAAATGTTCCACTGAAAGATCATGGAAAACTCTTAGTGTTATTCAAAGCTTCTCTATCACACTTTTAAACATATAGCATCAGTTTAGTTCACTTAATCATGTTACCTCTTTGAAGCCCAAAACTTTTGGAGTCATCCTTGGTTGCTTTGTAGCTCACATTAATCACATAAACAAATCATGTCCTTATTTCCTTCAAACTGTATATAGAATCTGATTTCTTCTACCTCTCCTAAGACCCTGGACCAAACACAATCTATGCTTGTTTGGTTACCACAATATTTGCTACAATTATCTTGCCTCTGCCTACTCCTATCTGCCTCTCCCAACACAATCTACATTCCACGTGGTAGCCAGAACCATATACTGAAAACATAAGTGACAGCCATCACCACCACTCCTCTAGCCAAAAGGTAATGTTTTTCAAATGGCATAACAACTTCTTCAAAATATGACCCATATGACTGCTCTCTCTGGCTCCAAACCAGGGGCAGGAGGGCCACCCTGTCCACTTGCTTACCTTTGTAATCTCATCTCCTGCTCTCCCCTCCTTCACACTGCTCATGCCACACTGGACTCTTGCTGTCCTGGTACATTACCAGCATGCTCCAGCCCCATACAGCTTTTGACCCACAACCTTGCACTAATATATTTCTCTCAAATATCTATATGGCTTATTATTTAAGTTCCGTTAAGCCTTTACCAACATATTACCTTGGGTATCATCCTGCTCACATTTAAAAATGCAAATTGCAATCCCACCTCTACTTCCTAATCCTTTATTCTGAGTTAAACTTAACCTCGGCAGTTATTACCATCTGATATATATAGCATGTTAACTGAGTATCCCCAGTAGCAAGTAAGCCCCAGGAAGGCAGGGATCAAGGCCTGTTTTGTGTATTGTCACATCTCTAGTGCCTAATACAGTATTAAAACAATAAATATTTGGTGAATGAATGAATGAGTAAATGAATACATTGTTCTAATTAGGCTCATCTACTCATTTAAAGACTGTCCAGAACCTGTTAGTCCAATATACAGCAGTTCTTTTTAAATAAGTTTTTAAGCCAATGAATGAAACTTAAGTGGCAGAGAACTCAACATTCTATTATTATTTCTGATATGATGTACACCTAATATACTCAGATGTGTATCTAGTACTGGCCTAAATGTTACACAAAAAATACAAACTAAATTTAGTATTATGAAAGATAGGGTCTATATCAACTCTTTCTTGCATAAAATACATTTAATTAGCTGTTTTTAATTAAATGATTAAATTAATCATTCTCTAATTTCCAGAGAGATAAAAATACACAGTATTCAATTAGGCTTTGAAGAAAGTCATCATTACTAAATAAGAATTAGATATGTCAGTATAATTTGATTCCTATCTTTTTTTATGTAATTTTAAAATTGTCTGGCTTTCAATATCAAGTCCATCATTTGCTAACGATGTGGATCTATAAAGTTATTTAACTTACTATAAATTTTATTATTATGACATGCAAAATATTTATAAGGACTCTATGAAACAGTACATGCAAATTTCTTAGTATTTTTGGGCACATATTAATTGTACAAAAGAGTAATCATCATTAATATCATCACCATTATCATAGTCTCATAATTATATTACAAGTAAAGAAGTTAAACAAGTATGATTAAAGCCAAGACCACAGACAAGCATACAAAGTTCATAAAATGGACAAAACATGGTCAGGTGCATAAAAGTGATTTTCATCAAATGGGAAAAGTATTAAGACAGCTGGAAAATTAAGTCATGCATTTAAAACTTTAAAATTCTATGTTTATGGATCAACTTATAATCCTATTACTTATGACATTATGTCATATAAATTTTATTTAATATTTTAAGTAATGACATGAAGTGTAGCATAGTTATGGAGAGCCAGAGCTTTGGATTCAGAGTTGTAGTTTGACTGCAATACTTACTAGCTGTATGATTCTTTAGCCTCTGTTTTCATACTTGTAAAATGGGAAACTTAGGAGCCTACCTAAGGATTTGCTTCCTAACCAATTAATTATTAGTTTTGCAACTGTGGACACATAATTTATCTTTGTTCCCACTGTCTTGGCTGCAAACTAGCTTATAATAATAGTAGTGATTTCAATCATTTTTAATTAGTGTATACAAAGTATATGGAATAGTATCTAGGACATAATAATCATCTAATTTGGGAAAATTCTTAGTAGTAGTAGTAGCGTTAATGATAGTAGAGAAAAAGGAATTAAAATATTGTCTAAGATAGCCCAGTAGGTGGTATATATTCAAGAGTTTTGCTGAACTGAATTCCATGTTAAAAAAAAAGTTTTCTGTGGCCAGATTAGAGTAATTCATACATACTACCACTTTTTTTAAACCAAAGAGAAGGTGTCCAAAGTTGGACAGTTAGTTAATATCAGAGGCAGAGTTGGAACCTACATCTCCAGTTTCCAAAGATAGTTTTGTGTTTTTTTGCTTTTTTTTTTTTTTTTAAGCTTACATTTCTGTTGTTGTATCTAGAGACAGGAATTATTTATGTTGAAACATGGATCCTATTTAATAATGAAAGCATAGTTTAAAAAGGAAAACAAGTTAAATTATACAAATTTTATAGTGATTTTAGCTGGAATATATCCACTTCATTAAATAAGAAATACCAATTCCTCTATAATAAACTCGATAAAAGACAGTCCTTCCTTGAGAGAAATCCACATTCCAAACAAAAGTACTTTACTTTCACTTTCATCTGAAGGTGCTCCAATAAGCACCATAACTAAGAGGCTCCTTCTTAGTTACGGACAACATAACTAAGAAAAAATGAATAATATTGCTCTATTACATTTTGAGAATAATAAAATTGATGTAAGTTTAAAATCAAGCAGTGGAAAGATTTAATATAAATTATAAGTAGGATACTATTTCAAAAGTGAAAAACAAGAAAAATGTGGTTTCCATTCATGACATGGAATAAGAAAATGGAATAAATTATAAAGAAAATTAATTCATATCATTTGTTATACACAGAAAATCAGCATACCTTTGGCAGGATTTGCTTCATATCCATATGATGTTTTGTTAAACATATGATGATCACCAGAAGTAGGTATTATCTTTGAATCTGAAATAGGATGGATCCCTTTAACACGTTCAGCTATTGCTTTATGTTGCTCATAAAATCCAAGTTTCCTTGGGGAGCTTGTCCCCAGCATTGTTTCACCATTTTGTAACCCTGTATTTTCTTCTCTTTCAATATCTGCTGGTAGGTTAGTCTCTGAGTGGCTCACACTTGTAGCAGGTAGTTCAGCAATTTGTAATAACACTTCCTTCTGATTAGCAGCAGAGGTTTCTGGTAAGGAATTAGATTCAGTGCTATATTGACCCTCTAACCTAGATTTCCCAGGAGACATAATTGCACAGGGAACATTTCCCATAAATTCTATTGTTGTCTTTGTAACAGCAGCAGGATTGAGAGACATCTGAGAGGTAGAATCATTGTGGCCAAAGTTGTCACAGTGGGATGCCATGCTTCCATTTTTAGAAAATGCATCTGTTTCAGACACAGAATCATCAGTCAAAGCTAAAAATTCTGAAGGTGTCTGAGCTGTGGTAAGATCAGCAGAAAGCAAAGGAGATTGTAAAGAGCTTCCTGCCCGTTCTGTTACATCCACAGAACAGGATGGTGAAGCTCTTACTAATACAGGTTCTCTCTCTTGGTACTGTGTAACTTCCAATGAGAATTCAGACTGTTGTACCAATGAAATGGATTGGCTCTGGAGAACTGGCTTAGAAAATTTATAGTGAGATGAAAAAGATTTAGGGAGTAGCTTCCTTGTTGATTGCTTAATAGAACGACGAGTTTGGTCTTCTGTGAATCCAGAATCATCCCCCTCACTTTTGCCGGAACTTAGACAATTTATAAAGACATTCTTATTAGTTGAGTGTTCTTTTTCTCTTTCAAAATCCTCTGTCAAAGATCTCGTTATCTTCTTATTTCGTGAACTACTAAAACCAACAGAATGTCTTCCCCTGGTCTTAATATGTTCTTCCAAACTCAGTTTCTGCATATTGCTGTGACCAGGTTGAGCACCATTTGAAATACTAAGGTTCTGGTTGGTAGGCTCTTGCTTAGGCTCACTCCCCTTCTTATGGTGGAAGCTAATGGAAGGAGTACGAAATATGCTCCTCCGTTTACCTGTACTTCCTGAGCTTGAGTTAGTGCTGGAAGGAGAGGAACTGTGGACACCAACTGTATTACTGGAAGAAGGTGAAGAAGGAAGAGAATCATGTCTTCTGCTAATACTTCTTCTGAATATTGGCAACCGAGAGACCAGGGTAGATCGTCTTGATCCTGAGTCCCCCATTGGGACTCCAAGACTTGCACTGTGAAAGCCAACTTAGCAGCCTGAGAAAGGTTAAAACAAAAAGAACAAGTCAGTAGAGTTCAACTACAAATAATGCATTTTAAAGCAAAATAGTTTTTCAAGATACAAAATAGACTTTGGTTTAAACTAAAACAATAAATAATAAAAATCTGATCCCTAATAAGGAATTTTTGAATTTATAAGTCATAAAAATGATCTAATAATTTGCATTAATATTTTATAATGATGAAAATATTTTAAGATTAACAAAAATATTTAAAGCTTATTCCAGAGTATTGGCTTTGGAGACACCAGGTCATTATTTAAGACCCAGCTCTGCTACTTACAGCTGTTTCATAATTTTGGTAAACTGTTTGTTCTTAACCTTTATGTTTATTTATTTAGATGCAGTAGGCACATGACAGACATATAATAATTTCTGTCTGGGTAAATGCCCCACTATGGCTCCTGTCAGAGACCACCAGAAATATTTTCATTTGACACCACATGACTCAGTAAGTTACTGACCCAAGATCAATGGAATCACAAACAAGACAATGGTATAGCCAGACACTACAATCAGCACTCAAAGAAAAAACAATTGCTATAGACTTTTCTCCTTGGAGTTTGATTTGGGAAACTGAGAGACAAGCAGGCCATTGGAAGAAGAAACTAAATCACAAGGATAGAACGTAGGGTTACAAACAAGTTAAATTTATGAGGGAACCACAGGTATCAATTGAAGAAAAGACTTGAATTAAAACTAAGACAGTTGGTAACCTTGAGAGAAGTGAGAATACATACTGAGAGAATCAGAAACATAAAAATGTATAAACCATACTAATATCAGTATATTCAGGGTATCAATGGAAAAGATGAAGGAGGAGGACAAGGGTGAGGAGAGGTGGCACCTACAACTCATCAACTGTCATATACCAAGTACTTTCCCACAGACTATCTCTTTCACATCTTATATTTCTAGAAGTAAGTAATAAGACTACGAACATTTTACAACAGAAAATCAATTTGTCTAATGTCATTCAGCCAACAAATGGTAATGCAGGAATAAAAAACCAAATCTTACCTAACTACAGGGTCAGCTCATAATCAGCATGGTACAAACTGCATTCACTAAAGTGATCAGTCATGAACTCCTACTGCTGAATGAAGGCTCAGCTATGTTTTTCTATATCAGAGATTCAAACTTGTACAGCAAATATTGCTATTGTGATGACTGCCATTTTTCACTGATTTGGTTCCCGTTTTGTTTTTGAGTTTTGCTTAATCCTTCAACTGTAATGTACCTTCTCCTTTTGTAAATTGAATCAGACTCTGTTTCATTTTCTTAGTTTTTACCGTAAAAACTACCTGACTAAAAATTAACAAATACTATACAAAATTTAAAATCCTCCATTTTATCATCTTTATAAATGTGAGAATTGATCAAGTAAAATACTTTAATTTCCTTGAACAAGTATGTGACAAAATGGCAAATATTAGCTTTCAGATATGCATTCATAATTATTTAATACAACATAAATCTGACAGATTTGTATTATAAGATTTTTAATGGATGATTTTTCACTACAGTCAATGAATGTGGGTTAATTTTAAGAATTGATTTTGTTTTTAATTGACAGGTAACAATTGAATATACTTATGAAGTATACTGTGATGTTTTGATATGTATTTACATTGTGAAATGATTAAATTAAGCAAATTAACATACACGTCACCTCATATAATACCATTTTTTTGTGGTGATAGCATTTAAAATCTACTCTTTCAGCCATTTTGAAATATGCAGTACATTATTATTAACTACAGTCAGCATGCTGTGTAATCAACCTCTAAAACTTACTTCTCCTAACTGAAACTCTGTACCCTCTAAACATTAATTCCCCATTCCCCTGGTCCCGGCATCACAGTACCCTGGTCCCTGGTAACTATTTTACTTTCTATTTCTATGAGTTTAATTATTTAGGTTTCATATAAAAGTGAGATCATGAAATATTTGTCTTTCTGCATCTAGGTTATTTCATTGAGTATAATGTCCTCCAGGTTCATCCATGTTGTGACATGTGACAGAATTTCCTTTTTTAGGCTGAATAGCATTTCATTTTTATATATAAACCACATTTTCTTTATCAATTCATCCATTGATGTACACTTAGCTTTGTTCCATATCTTAGCTTTCACGAATAATGCTGCAATAAGCATAGGAGTACAGATGTCTCTTTGACATACTGATTTCAATTCTTTGACTATATACCCAGAAGTAGGATCGCTGGATCAAATGGTAGTTCTGTCTTTAGTTTTTTGAGAAACCTCCATACTGTATTACAAGGAGGCTAATTTACATCCCCACCAACAGTGTGCAAGAGTTCCCTTTTCTCCATATGAATTTGAATTTAAATCAAACTATATGTGAACCACTCCCAAATTATTTCAGCATTCTTGTAAGGCTTTGCTTGATGAAAACTTAAAACATAAACAGACATTTTAGCTCTTAAAATTTTTCACAAATAAAAATATGTGATTTTTCTCACAGCTTAGATTCTCCCAAATTTTTCATGATTGTATTCTTTAAAATCTTTTAACTAACATCATTCATAGCCATGATTTTTTTCATTTATATGCAACATTTATTTCCATTCAATGCCTATTTGAAGAATTTTGTCCTAATTAGAGCATAATCAACTGTAATAATTTGCAGCTGGTTGTGAACCTATAGACTTCAATGCATAAATATCAAGATCTCAACCAACACTACTGAAATATTGAAAATTTATGTATATTAAAATATTTATTGGCCATTTTAAAGTATTTCCTGTATTTAGATTAAAAGTAAAATAATGAGTCACTCCCATATCTCATTAGCAAGTATTAAAAGGATTTAACTACCAAAAAAAAATTTTAAACAGTTTTAAAATCACTCTTGCTCCTAAATACTTAATGAAAACCTCAAGGCTTCCACTGGGCACGAATTCAATTTAGGCTAGTGATATGTTTGTCCTAATTTCTTAAAGTAAAAAAACATCATAGATACTAAAATATATCTGCACATTAAATATAATAACCTAGAGTGGATAAAAATCTACCAGAGATAAAAACCCTTCACATGTCTTTTATTTTTAATATGAACTCATATTTCCTCTTGAGAGCTTCCCAGCTAAATGAGAGAAAAATAGACTATGAGTCAGGATTATCCATATTCTTCAAAAGGCTCTTTAAAGCTTGGATGCTCTCTACATCTCCAAATTCATTACTACTCTTCTCACACTTCATGCTCTGTTTACAATGATGACTGCCATTTTATTATATTTTTTTCCTTTTCTGTTTTGTTTTGTTTTGTTTTGTGTGTCTTGTCTTGTCTTGTCCTTGCCTTGTCCTTGTCCTGTCCTTGTCCTGTTCTTGTCCTATCCTTGTCCTGTCCTGTCCTGTCCTGTCCTGTCCTGTCTTGTCTTGTCTTGTTTGTTTTTGGAGACAAGGTCTTGCTCTGTCACCCAGGCTAGAATACAGCGGAGTGAACATACTAACTGCAGCCTCAAATTCCTGGGCTCAAGCCATCCTTCTACCTCAGCCTCCCAAGTGGGTGGGACTACCAACATGCAGCATCATAACCAATTAACTTTAAAAAAAAAATTTTATAGAGACAGGATCTTGCTATGTTGCACAGACTGGTCTCAAATTCCTGGTCTCAAGCAATCCTCCTGCCTCAGTGTCCCAAAGTGTTGGGATTATAGGCATGAGCCACTGCACATGGTCATGACTGCCGTTTCTGATCACTTTCACCTTCAGACCTTTGGAGATTTGGGTCTACCAGCTTGGGATGCCCTTCCTGTAACTCCAACATAGCAAAGCCTCCTACTCTTATAACACTGCCCCTTCCAAGATGCCATCCCTGACATCTCCTTCCCCACCTGATACCCCATTTCCACTGTCTCTCATTTAGATCTGGTACTCCTCTTTTACGTATCCTCAAGTATTAGCTTACATAGTAACCATCTGTTTAAAGCAAATGAGTTAATTCAATAAAGTACTTAGAACAGGGTCTAGTACATGACTGATGCTCAATAAGTATGTATCAAAATCAATTAACCATATGCTTGCAGTGTTTCAGAGCAAAGGTGTTTTCCTTTAGCTTATAACTTGCCCCAACATTTTCTCCTAGAGAAGAGTTCTAATGTTGTCTACTCCTAGACTAGTATTGTCACTTTCTGAGCCAATCCCAAAAAGTACAAAAAAGTATCCACATATATGAGGTTTGGATTAGTACCTCTGCCTATATATCACTGAATAAGTAGTGATGGAGCCAATAATTCAAACGTTTTTAAACCTATCTGTTATATATAATTCCATTCAGTCATGCCTTCCTTGCTTTTGATCCAGAATATTAGACCACATTGATCTCTTTGACTGCACATTACTAAATAATTGTTCACTGTCAACAAAATAATTCAGACAGGGAGCAGAAAACTGACAATATAATGAACATTCACAGACTGTCTCAGGTTCTGAACATGATTTCCAAAAGCTAAATTTGATAAATTCGTTGAGCAGTGGCAATATCAGTATCACAAATATACAGCTTTAAAGAGGACAGAACACATTTGAAAGTATATAATATGTTGCATTTTTTAATAATTATTTTATAATTATATCTTCCATTGGAGAATTGGTTTGGTTTTAAAACACTGATTTTTTTAAAAAAATCATCACAGGTCCAGGATAGGTTTCCTAGAAGCAGAGCCTGAGTAAGGAATTCTTGTTCAAACAGTTTCTTGGAGGATTGCGCTCAGGAGAAGTTAATTAAAGAAAGAAAGCATAATAAGATGAAGACAGTGAGGATAAGTGGAGAAGAAGCTAAGCAAGGATATGGTCAAAAACTAGACACTAGCTTCAGACTGATCCCATGGTTAAGCGCTGGAGCACTAATTGGTACATTAAGACAGGGGATGGTCTTTGGTATCCTACGCCAGTCAGAGAATTAATATCTGGAATATATAAAAAACTATAAATCAGTAAGGAAAACTCTAAAAGGAAAAATAAATGAGCAAAGAATAAGAACTAGAAATTCCTGAAAGAAGAAACACAAATCAGCAATGAAAATATTTTTTAAAATACTCAAACTCATTAGTAATCAGGGGAATACAAGGAACTCCTATAAGCCAGTAAGAAACAGAAAACACAAAAGAATAAAAGGGAGAAAAAATAGTAACAGGAAATTTACAGAAGAGGAAATAAAAATCACTAATCAACATATGAGCAGATATTCAACTCCATTATTAATCAGAAATAAACACAATATTTTTCATCCCTTACATTTTAAAACTTAATAATATCAGGTTTGGTGAAGGAAATGGTACATATGGACACTTACAAAGGAATCCAAATTGTTAAAGTCATTTTAAAATTAAAATTATTTATCAAAGTATAAAATGAAAAAATAACTCTACTTCTCATTTACTCTAGAATAATACTCACAGGTCTCCCCAAATAAGCATGTACAGGAATATTCAGGCTTATTATAGTGAAAATAGAAAATAATATAAATGTTCAATAACAGGAAATTTTTCTTTTTTTGAGACAGAGTTTTGCTCTTGTTGCCCAGGCTGGAGTGCAACGCCATGATCTCGGCTCACTGCAACCTCCACCGCCCAGGTTCAAGTGATTCTCCTGCCTCAGCCTCCAAGTAGCTGGGATTATAGGCATGCAACATCACACACGGCTCATTTTGTATTTTTAGTAGAGATGGGGTTTCTCCATGTTGGTCAGGCTGGTCTTGAACTCCCGACCTCAAGTGATCCACTCGCCTCAGCCTCCCAAAATGCTGGAATTATAGGCGTGTGCCACCGTGCACAGCTGAGAATTTTTAAAATTCTAAAAATAGTCTATTTATTCCATAGAATAATATACAAGAGCTAAACATATAAGGTCAAAGATATGAACAAAGGAAAAATTTCCAAGGCATTTTGTTAATAAAATCAAATTGCTGAATGATATACTATTCAGTATACATTTTATGTCAATTCAAAAATTATTATCAAATAATATGTATATAAAATAGTATTAAATATTCTGCAGAATCATATATGTGGAAAGATGTACTTTAAAGTGTTAATAGTGATTATCCTTAAAGAGGGCCCCTGTATTGAGGTTGTCTTCAATGCAGACATGGTGTTGTATGTAATATGATGCTTAAACAATCAGAATGAATTCATGAATTACTTTAATATTTAAGAATTAAAAATCAAAATAAGGTAGTATGAAATATATAGCCTGTCAAAAAATTACATAATATGGAAGGATGTAGACATATGCATGTAAATGTCTTAAAAGCAACTTGGAAGATACCCAGAAATTATTAACAGTGGTTTCCACTGGTAAGGAATAAGAGATTGGGCGTGTCAGAAAATGCCTTTTCTGAAAATAATTTTTCCAAGTTTGACAAAATCAATGTCTAGTGTTTTAATAATTGCTTAAATTTTTATCATTTAATATAAAATATTTAAATAAAACTTTGGAAGTGCTAAGAATCCTTAAAATAATATTTCAATTTTTTCAACAACACAATAATTCATCTAAAATGGCAGTGAGTCATGAGACACAAATAATTCACTCCAGATTTTCACAATCTTTTTAATGTTTAATATTTCCATATTACAAAAAATAAACCCAAAAAATTTTTATATGTTGGGTAACAAATTTAAGTAATATGATGATTTAGAAGTATGTAGCACTATGACTTTTTCTTATTAATAACAAATTGATGCCATTATACTTCTTCCTTTCAAAGCTAGTAAATTAACTAGATGTCAGTTTATATTTTACTTAATTTATTTTTAAGTAAACTATATATCTGATATGCATGTTCTTTTGAGACATCTATAATTGTTTGTTTACTATATATTAAAATAATTGGATTTGCCTAAAATGTTTTATTTTCTTTACTAAAAAAAAACTTTATAATAAATAACTGCAGTTCATTTACGTATCAGCAGAGGGTGCAGAAGATCTTCTTTTTGGAAGGTAAAGTTTTGTTTTTCTTTTTTATAACTCTTATTGGGCACTTAATTATTAAAAATATCACAAAATACTTAAGGTATATTAACAAATTAAAACTTTTAAAAACAATTAGTATGTGATAAAAATCACAGAAAAACTCGACAACTTGAAAGCTTGAAACAACAGTTATAATAATAAAATCAGAATTTCTAAAGTTTTTCTCTTCTAAATATGTATAAGATCTATATTTTTAAAGGGATTCAGATTCATATATATATGTTAATTCAAATTGTTATTAATTTATTTAATAGTTTATTTTTTGTTTTGAAACATCATGAACATATGTCTAAAGTAAAACTGTACTGTTTTATAGAAAACATATTAGTGTAAAAGGTGTATCAAATGGTAGCATATTTTATTCTGATTATAAATTGTAAATATCTGTCACTTTATTTTTTATTGTATTAATCATATTCCATAGAGCAGCTAATAGTAACAGATACAAATGTAAATAAGAAAATGTAAAAACTATCTTACATCAATATAGGATGAATACTGAAAGCTTGAGAAAAATAATTTTAAAGTACTAATCAGAATGCATGTTAGGATAGTAAGTTAAAAGGTAGCTAAATTGGACATTTATAATTATTTCTGTGTCTATGTGTGAAGAGAGTAATACAGACACCTGACAATATAACTCAGTGTAGGCAGTAATATGAAATCCAACATTTTCAATGTATGCTTCAGTTTAAATGCAAACATTAGATCAATAGAACTGAAAGTCAGCATTAGTCTGGTGAAAGAAAAAATATATATGAGTATATCCACAAACAACTGCAGCTTTTGCTTTTTATAAATGCTGCTATTGTTGTCTCTTGTATAATGCTGATTGCAGCATGTTAAGGAAGATGTAAATTTCCATTCCGTAATGTATTGGCACTGTGTACTAATTCTGTTAGAATTATGTTAAAAAGAGAATCTTGGGTTTGTATTTTTTAAAAGAACTGTCTTTGAACTCAACATAGAATAATCACATTCATTAATAACATTGTTTCATAATATATTTGTAGATATAATTTCTCTTGGATTCTGTTTCTCTATTATTAAGGTTCAAGAGCTAATTAGATGAATTATTTGAGCCCATCTGATTTATTAAAACATATGCATGCAGTTTGTGAACTTTATACACACATATATACTCACACATATACAAATATATATATACACGTATGTATTCACAAACATATATCTGAATATCACTTTTTATAGTTCAAAGTTAATAACAAACTAGATCCAATATTCCATACATAGGAAGGTAAAAACAATGTGTTATAAGCTATTACCACTAACACACAAACGTAGTGTGTTATAGAAAAAAGAGAGAAAAAAAGAGCAAAATGATAGCAAAGAGAGTCAAAGTATGTCTGGGAATGTAGTGTATTCATTAGGTGATAAAATTAGAAATGTGATGACAAGTTTGCCTTCCTTTTCTGCATTTGCTAATGTAATCAATGAGCTTAACCAAATCATATACCTATTTTCTTACATTTCTGCTATGATTTAATATTTTGGTTTGTAATTCACGAGCTGGAACAGAGATATAGGTTTTAGACCTGGGAAGTATCAAGTCTGATATGCAACATATTTATATAATATTACACTCTAACAGAATGTCATATTGAAATTAATTCATGTTACATAGAGATAATTCTAAGTTGGTTGAAATGTCAAATATTATACCAATAATTAATAGATTCACTCTAGATTTATAAATTTTATTTCAAAGTAGACTTTACTAATGTATTAAAGCATAATGTATCGCCCATATTGTTCCTTGACTTTAAAATTTATTTATTTTTAAAATGAATTACATAATGAAATTTATAATAAAGGAGAGATAATAAATTCAGCTCATTTCTTTCATTACTTTCATAAAAAAAAAAACCTTTAAACTTTGTTAATAAAGTCAGTAAATTGTCTTCCTCTGAGACTATGGACCTGCATCAAATACCAGTATCAGGAATTATGACACTATATTGAGTTTATAGTAATATATTGCTAATTTGATAGAATAATAAGTAAGAAAGCATTCATGAGAAAAGGACTTGTGTTTATGACACAAGGGCCCTTTCAGCTATACCCCGTAGCAAGGGTGATGTGACTGTCTTGAGTGGCCACTAGGTGGAGATTTTGCATCTTGGAACATTTAAGGAGTTCTGTCTTGGTGAACAACTATTGCTTGAAATTTTATATTGGGAACACGAACTTGTTTTTTGAGGATAAATGGAAACCTAGACTGGTTAAATACTGCACTCAGAAACATGCCAATAGTAGCTGCACTAACATTTATAGAACACAGTGTTCCTGATAATGGAATTAAATCTAATCCAATCAAATAAAAGCAGAGACTCACTGCCAGAGATGTGTCCTATTTCAATCAAGCAAAAACAATCTTGTTCTGTAGGCATCTAATATCTCTTGTAGTTGAATATCGTTTTATTTTTAGGCTTTGAAATAAACATTATTTTTTAAGGAACTACATTAACATAATGTTTTCTCTTGTTTCCTTTTTGTGGCTTTTTCTTAACTGAGTCACAAATTTACTAGAAGAGGTGACCTCATATTTAATGAGAACATAGTTATTTTAATCCTGATAACTAATTTGTAGATAGCTATAATTATTCTTATCAGATAAATAAATTTGAGTTCCGAACGGTAAAGGTAAAGCTATGATTTTAATCTAGGACTTGCTGATGCTAAAGACAAATTTGGAAATTACAACACTGTTGAATGCACAAAAAAGATATCCTGATATTACATACACAACAGTAACAATAACATCATATAATATTGCAAAATAATATTCCTAATGCTATTGCTGTTCTAAAATTGTTTAACTGGAAGTGGCTTAGTATTCTAATGACAGGTCCATTGTTAGATAATCAAGAAAACTTTTAAGTGACTTTCCAATCACTATATTTCACAGGAAATACAGAAAATATTAATTCCACACTGGAAAAAATGCAGCCACTGGCAAGAAGTTCAACAAAAAGCAAGAGAGAGAGAGAGAGAGAGTAGACAGTTTTACCATCCTACAGATTTCCTTAGGCTAATAGTTGCATATTCAGAATTGAACACGAAACAAGTATGTATGTAGGATCTGAGAACATTTTGTGATTCAAAATAAAATATTCAAAGAAAGAAACAGACATCCTAGCTTAGACACAGTGGAGAAAGAATATCTTACAACAAACATAAGGGTCCCCAGAAACTGGAAGAAAAACCTAAAAGAGACCCTATTTGCTTTGTTTGTTATGGGGATCACTCCACCAGCGTAGAGACCCCTCTGTGTCTCTGCCATTACGGAGTTAGAGCCTGGACATATTCTCCCCCCGCTGAGGGCAGTCGAGCTGAGGAAAAAAGAAGGAAGTGATAGAGGCCTGAGTTTGCAGAAGCCTATTCTTGATCCAC